>PVIA01011949.1:0-41083 GCA_004024845.1 Tonatia bakeri | reverse complement strand
ACTAATACTCAGTTTGCTCTCTTCCATTTGGAAAACATGAAGATGAAAGAAAAACAGGGTCTGGATTAGGGAGAGCATTTCTTAGGCTTCTGGCCAACCTGGCCTCCTGCCCCTCCTCTTGTTGTCCCATCTAATCCCTGTGATTGAGTAACCTCTTGTTTCTTACCAAATTCTTTCTCATATTCTAATTTAGATTTTTTGGGGGATTATCTTTAAAGATTTCTCTCAGGTTTTTCATGGTGAAGCACTGTGTCATTTGACTCGGGTCTCCAAGAAGGCCAAGCAGAGTGGTTTCTCACACTGCCGGCCTCAGGGGTGGGGAGCCGCATCCTCCGTGTGCGTGCTTGCTCACCCACACTCCTCACTCTGTCTGTGTTTGTGTCATGATTAGACTGGATTTCATTAATTAAACACAAAACTATATGTCTGCAACATCTAATTCGAGTGGTGAACTCATTCAGATGTTATAAAAACAATTGAAACTGTTTTACCTTTATCAAAATATCCTCCCCTCTTTTTAAGAGTCCTTGTGTCCAATTATCCTCAGCCATCAAGACTCACAGATTGGCTTTCTAGCTCCAATAATGGCTATTCTCAAAGCTTCTTCTACTGAATCTGGCCATTTCCCCACCGTAAAGTGTATGGTAGGCATACCCTCTATTGCTTCAGTCTCTCCTCTATCCTGGAAAACTCATTTCATAACTAAAAACTGTTTTGTTTCAACTGACAGTATAAAAACTCATAATTGGGTAAAATAATAGGCTATAAATATGTCTTTTCTGTCTTCTTCTAGCTCCTTTATAGTTTTTAAAGTTAAATTTTGGCCCAAGCCCAAATCCACACTTCTGTGGAAATCATACCTTCTGCATGATTCTATTTGTATGAAGTTTACAAATGGGCACAACTAATCTGGGGCTGTTCAGGTCAGAATACACTCAATGTACACACCCTTGGTGTGGCGATGAGTATTGACTGAGAGTGCGTATGTGAGGTCCTGTCTAAGATTCTGAAAATGGTTTCTGAGGTTTAATCTTAAGTAAAAATTTGTCAAGCTGTGCCATCAATATTTGTGCACTTTTTGGTATATGAGTTATAGCTTAATAAAATAGAAGTCCATAATAAATATTTTCATAAGTAGTTGTTTATAAAGAGACCACATACACATTTTCAATAAGAATACAATGAACTACCTAAAAAAGAGTACAAGAAATGTGTATATTTTATATGAAAAAAATAAAACTTTAAAATAGCACTGAAACACACTCAGGAAGACTTGAAAAAATGAAAATTAAAAATAAAACATAAAACACCTTGTTCTTGGATAGGGAGGTGAATCTTAAAAAAGTTGACAATTTTCCCTATGTTAATGTACATATTTGAGAAGATTCCAGTAAAATATCCAACTTCTGTTTTATTTTATTTTTATATATTTTTAAATTTTCTTTCCTTTTTATTGAATTTATTGGGGTGACACTTGTTAACAAAATTATACAGGTTTCAGGTGCACGATTCTACAACCTATCATCTGTGCACCGTATGGTATGCTCACCACCCCAAGTCTCCATCCATTACCATTTATACAACTTTTGTTTTAAATAGAAATGCTGATTCTAAAGTTTACATAGAAAAATAAATAAGGACATAGCTGAGAAAACTCAGAAAAATATATACAGTAAGTATGAACTAGTTCTTTGGGATGTTAAGATACATTGTAAAGCCTTGATAGTTGTGAGTGTGGTCCTAGCACATGAATACACAGAAAGACCAAAGAAACAGACTGGAAGTTCCCGGAAGTGCCCATCAAAAACTTGTGGGAATATGGTTTAGGCTGTGATAAGAGTGGTCTTTCAAATTAGTATGCCAGAGATGAACTGCTTAATAAAAGCTGCTAGGACAATTGGATAGATTTATATCTGTACTTTACCTCTGCGTGTTATTGTATTATTTTTCTTAATTATTTACTATTGTTCCTGTAAAAGAACTATATATTTCTTTACATTGTTATGAGGCTTGTGTGTTTCCCTGTGGGGAGAGTCACACTGCCCCAAACCTACAACTGAAGTCAGGGTTGATCATGTGAGTTGTTTTAGCCAATAGAATTGTAAATGGATGTGACATACATCTCACCTGAGCTGAAGCTTTAAGAGCCATTGCCTGATCCAGCTATTCTCTTTCCCTGCTTCCAATAGAATAGTTTGTCCTCAAAATAGTTCGAGGTAGGGTCTGTTATTATCCCCATTTCTTTGTCAGAAAGCTGGAGCTGAAAGTCTAAGTCACTGCCCTAGCCACTGAAATGGTGAGGCAGGGATGGAGTCGGCATTCGAATCTAGACAGTCTGGCTCCAGTGTCTAGACTTAAACCACTGCATAATGCTGTCTGTCTCCAACACACTGTTTACCTTTAATCAGTTTAGTCTCTTGTGAAGTCCATTTTGTTCTATTAGCTTAGGGACAAAGACAAATGTTTTCTGTTTTCTCTGAAGAAATATTTATGCCTTCCTAGTTTCTAATCAGCACATTTCTCCCCAGCTTCCTAGACTACTGAATTATTTTTTTCCTAAGGTCTTTCAGAGGGTAAGTTATTTTCAGTTATTGTCTATTTGACTTTATATGTTATATTCACAGCTGGAATACAAGCAGATGTTACAAATTTATACTCTTTACATACATTATTTAAAACAATGTAACTCTTATGTAAGCATGCAATTAATGTTTTTTAATTCTTGTTTTTTAATATTTTATTTATTTATTTTTAGAGAGGGAAGGGAGGAAGAGAGAGAGAGAGAAACATCAATGTGCGGTTGCTGGGGGCCATGGCCTGCAACCTAGGCATGTGCCCTGACTGGGAATTGAACCTGCAATACTTTGGTTCGCAGCCCATGCTCAATCCACTGAGCTATGCCAGCCAGGGCAGCATGCAATTAATGTTTAATGAATGAATGATGGAACAAATAATGGCTTGACCAGAAATATATATTTATTCAATAAGCCATTTTGATGTCTGCTTTACAGAAATAAACAACTTGATTTCTTCTACATAGAAGTACAGGACAGTGAATCCACCAAACTATATAGCCTAAATACGGTCCTCAAACATTTTCTTGTTCTGCACCTATGGTGGGAAAAGAACGTAAGAGGGTTGTGGGGTTTCTCAGGAATACTCCCTTAGTTGAGTCGGGGTAGTGACTGTGGGCTAAAAAAGGGGTCAACAAATTTTTTCTGTGAAAGGCCAGATGCTAAATATTTTGGGCTTTGCAGACCATATGGTTTATATCATAACTACTCAACTCATGATAGCAGCCATAGCAACTGTGATATAACGAGCGGGGCTCTGTTCCAATAGAACTTCACTTATAAAAATAAATGTTGGGTTAGATTAAGCAAAGGAATCATAATAGTTGGCCCTTGGGATGAAGGACACCGATTAACTGTGATGTGAAATGTTGCTCATTAGTGATGGCTATCCTACAAACAAATAACTTACTGACTTTTCTGATAACACAATGGTTATCTTAAGTTGGAGAGTCAACCCACATAATAAGTACTCTTCTTCAGGGCTCTGTTTGTGTGAGAATATGCCACATGAATTGCCTCAGATCTAGGAAGAGACTTGTAAGGAATTTTAAATTTAGAAGAATGTTTAGGGAGCAAAGTTAATAGGGTATGATGTTGGTCACAGCATGTGACCCCTTCCTTACCTGTGGTACAGGGGGCGATGTACTCAGCAGTAGCAGACTCATCTGAAAGAGTTAGGTGGAGAGAGAAACAAAAATAATCAATGAACCAGAGGTCATATTAGGTCTATTCACTTTACTTTTGGCAAAAAGTGCATCAGGATTTTTTTTTTATTGTAGTTCAAGTACAGTTGTCTCCATTTTCCCCCCACTCCAATTCCCCCTGCCCCACTCATCCCTGCCTCCCACCCTCAAACCTACTCCCTTTGGCTTTATCCATGTGTCCTTTATATATGTTCCTTGATGGCCCTTCCCTATTTTTCCCCATTATCCCCTCCCACCTCCCCTCTGATTACTGTCAGTTTGTTCTTTATTTCAATATTTCTGGTTATATTTTGCTTGCTTGTTCATTTTGTTGATTAGTTTGTTGTTAAAGGTGAGATCATATGGTACTTGTCTTTCATTGCCTGATTTATTTCACATAGCATAATACTCTCCATTTCCATCCATGCTGTTGCAAAGGGTAGGAGCTCCTTCTTTCTTTCTGCTGCATAGAATTTCATTGTGTAAATGTGCCATAGTTTTTTGATCCACTCATTTACTGATGGGCACTTAGGTTGCTTCCAGCACTTAGCTATTGTAAACTGTGCTGCTATGAACATTGGGGTGCATAGGTTCTTTTGAACAGAATAGTTTACGTATCTGTATTTTCCCTCATCTGGAGTAGAGGAGAGGGATTGAAGCCTGTTCCGATAGCAGCTATTCAAATTTTAAATTCTTAGGAAGATGATCTAAGCATTAGTTTGTAGCTCACTCTCTCTTCCACAAACTCTGCTTCTACTCACTTTGTCCAGCTTGTTTTCTGAATCCCTTTTCTAAGTTTATTGCTCTAGCCTAAAATACTTGCTACTTCTATTTACTTTAGAAGGTGTTCTCGTCTGTTAGGATCCAGTTCACATCTTTCTTCCTTAGTTTGGCTTTCTGTTTTCTCTTTTGTTTGCCCATCTTCAGTACTAGCCTTCTGTGCTGTTTTCACTTCCCCTTATCCATTAGCTCCCTAACACTCAGTCATCGTTAACTGTCTTCCCATGTGTATTATGTTCTCTATGTCTCCAAACTATGTGAGAGCACTCACTAGATATTTTCCTTTAAATAAAATTCTTAAGTTTCTGACTCAATAAATATTAATTGATAAATTTGTTTATAGGTAGTTTCTATTGTATATATCTCAGAGGAAAGAAACAAACAAATATAATATTGACTGCATGGTCTAAAACCAGGATTTACTGTCATAATAGAATCTGTTTCTTGGTTCTGGGTTGGGACTATTTGTCTCCGTTTTCTCTCACTTACCTGTCTCATAGTAATCATAGACTTTAACAATTGCTGGCTTTAGGTCTCTTACTGGGATGTCTTGAAGAACCGTGAAGGAAAAATTTAGTGTCTTATCTGTCACCTAAAAGGAAAAGTGGAGTCAAAAGAGACTAGAAATCCTTTTTCTTCCTTGAGTAAAACATTCTTTATTATTCTCTGACTCTTATTCACCTGTGTCTTTCAGGTAAGCAAACATTTGTGGATGTCAAGGTGCGTTTAAAAGGCAACCTTGAAACTCTTTTGTGAACAAAATCTCCCAGATATTCTCCTAAACAACTGAGACAATTCATATGCTATTGTAGTCCTCTGTAAGAAATTAACTTTCTGAGTCTATGTGATGTTTTCTTTTTTTTAAAATTTTATTTTAATCATTGTTCAAGTACAGTTTTCTCCCCTTTACTACCAATCCAGCCCACCCATCCCTCCCTCCCAACTTCCCTCCCATTACCACCCTCCCCCTAGTTTTTGTCCATGTGTCTTTTAACTTTGTTCCTGTAAACCCTTCCCCTTTTCCCCTGAAACTCCCTCTTCTCTCTCCTCAGGTCACTTTGTGAATGTTTCCTAATGTGCAGAGACTTGGCTTTGAACTGTCTGCAATTATAGTACCAAACAAGACTTTGTGTGTGTTTTGTTTGTGTAAACCATTCCCTTGGCTTTACAGTTGAATTTGAAGATATTCATGAGCTCTACATTTAATTTCACTTTATATTGTAATATATGAGGGTATTAACACTATCATTAATTAACCACAGTGGTATATTTATTCTTTTTAAGTGGGTTTTTTATATATACACATATTTTATTTATTTATATTTAGAGAGAGGGGAATGGAGGGAGAAAGAGAGGGAGAGAAACATTGATCATTGCCTCTCACACTCTTGAAGTGGTGACCTGGCCTGCCATCCAGGCATGTGCCCTGACTGGGAATGGAATGGGCAACCTTTCAGTTTGGAGGCTGGTACCCAATCTACTGAGCTATATCAGCTAGTGCTTCTAGTGGGTCTTTAAAATAACACACATCATAACATTTTATTCTACTGATTTTATATGGAAATCATAGAAGTGCTCATATTCCAAATGTAACATAATTAAAAAGAGAGCAGAACATTCTGTGGATTTAAAAGGAAATTTACCTTTTATTCTCTTTAGAATAGAATAAGTTCCTGGAATAGAGTTTCTAATTATTGTTTTGCTCACATTACTTATCTTTTAGTGAAGAGACCCACTTAGAAAGACCACCGATGTGTATAGTCTTGGCTGAAATGCCAGAGCTCTCACCTTTTCCACATAAATGATGACATGGTTATTGCTCACTTCTGTCCTGCTCACGTGGCTAGATATTTCAAGCTGAAGAAAATTAGAGAACTCAGGAAGTTAGACAATAGATATGAGAACATAGATCTAGGGCAGAGTAATCAGGGGCAAATGTTTACTCTTTAAATACTGTGAGGGCTAGGATGTCTATGCGTCATCTTCATGGTTAAAAAGAGCCAAGGGGCATTAACTGTACAAAAGATGGGTGAGGAGAAGGAGTCACATTTGCAAACAAGCTTCATCATTGTCATGTCTTGACTGCGAAAAACCTCACTTGGCTTTCTATCAAGAGGAGGAAGCCAGATATTTTCAGGTCAAGATTTTCACTATGTTTCAGTATCCAAGTAATCTATTAGAACTTCTGGCATCTTTGATGATTCTAGCTCACATTAGTTTTATTGTTGCCAATCTTTTTGTGAATATCAATTTGGTACTGAATCATAGTCTATCTTTTTTGCTTGTTATTTTATTGTCTCATGCCCATGTGCTTTAATTGTTTAACTACACCATGAGTGGCCAAAGGATATTGACTCCCCTTGTACTTCTCTAGCATCACAGAGGTCCTTTAGCTTAGAGCCAAATAAGTAGTTAATGAATTTAATTTCCTGGGTTTGGGGAAAAATATTTTTTGAGGCAGGATGATATTGATAAGGATTTGATATTGGTATGGTCTCAGTTTAAAAATACAGACCATCTTTTTATATGAAATCCAATAGACTTAAAATCCACCTACCATTTTTACTGTTGGTTTCAAGGGAATAAAACCAGATACCATCTTTACATCCACAATCACCATATTGGAGACAGAACGGCTCCCTCTGTAACTGTAGTGTCAAAGAGAAAAGGTGTTAGGGTTTATCATGTGAAAGAAAGCCAGATATCCTCCTTCAAGATCTACCATAAATCTGTCCATCTTTATAAAGTTTTCCCTGAGATTATTACCTACAGAGGTCTGTGTTTCCGGGGCATGTATGACATTGACATTTAGAATCCTGTGTGCATATCAGGTCTACAGCCTAGTAAAATCATAGATGTTCAAGCCCCAGTCCCAAACCATCAAAACAGAATCTTTGGGTGTGTAGCTTGCTAATCTGCTTTTGAATACATTTATACTCTTATTTGTTATTTGATATGTCTTAATTTATCTTTTTGGTTAACTTGAATGTATCATGTCTTTCAAAAGTGGCTCCAGACTGTGAGGTTAGATAGATTTTTATGCTTTATACTTTGATTAAATTGATGTTTAATTGGTTTGGTTGTCTGAAATATCACTTGTTTTATAATATTGATGTCATTAGTATTAGATACAAAGCAATATCATTTGGGCTATGTTTTCTTAGGACTCATGTAAAGTTTTTTTATGGTTTATGATAGGGAAACTTCTATATGTTATACAAAATTTATACTTTGTATTTAATATTAGTATTTATTATTTATTCATTTGACTAAAAATAAGATAGAATATAATCATTCAGAAGAGGTAAGAAAGGTTTATTCTGACTTAAAGTAAAAATATTTGAGGAAAGTAATTTATTCTTTAGCAATAAGTTCAATAAAAATTAGTGTAAAAATAAGTCAGAATTGATTAGAACATATGAAAATTTTTTTATTGACAGAGTTAATACTAGACATTGCTTTTAAGTGCTTTCAAGAATTATTGAAACTTTAACATAAGCATTTTACTAGAGAAAAAGATCATTTAATAATGATAAAAAACTAACTTCCTTAATAGATATAGTAATTTTAATTTATATTTATCTAATAACTTCCAAATACATTATTAATTACTGATGGTTCCAAGCAGCTTTTAGATTTTAGGATTAGAAGATTCAGTCAGAAGGTTTTTTGTTTTTTAATTAAAAATTTAATTGAGAAATAATTGACATTCAACATTATATTAGTTTTCAGTATACAACATAAGGATTCACAATTTGTATATATTGCAAAAAGATCACTATAGTTAATCAAATTAACATTTATTATCATAATTACATAATTAATTTTTTTTTTAATGTAGAGAAGGTCTTACCTGACATTCAGTGAGATCTGGAAGCTGGTGTGGGCTTGGACTCCATCACAAGTTTGGGGCAGAGTCTGCACCTCCAAAGCAAATGGGGAGTCCACCTTCTCAGGATGAATATTATATTTGATGGAGGTCTGTGGAGCACCAAGGACACCATTAATTTTTCCATTTTCTTGGGGTACTCCCTTTTCAACAGAAGAGGTTAAAGTTGACTCTTTACCATATAACTCCAGAGTCTCACCTGAAGATACACACATCTTTCTCCAGTCACTGTTATGACATATTCCCCAGGTACCTCTGGCAAGGAGACCTGCTGTAGTAACAGAAGGTTGTTGCTGTCCACTTGGAGTTTTGTGGAAAATGTCTGTGAATCCCGAATGGTCACCTGAGCAGTTTTCCGACTCCTGGTGAAAGTGGCGGCTCCATATCTAGACAGGGCGTGGAGAGCCACCACTGTGTCCTGCAAGAGACGAGTGGAGAACCCGCACCCAATGTGTAAGTTTTCGGTGGCTGGGGTTTTCCTCGAAAGTCTGCATTAGCTATCACAAGGGGACACTGGTTTTCCCCCTGAATGCTAATTGCTTTTCTTTTTTCTCTGCCTTTAAGATATAGTCAAAGTCATGCTACAGTTTCTCCAAGTGAAGTAAGGGATTATTGATACAAATTAACCTCACAATTTAATTTCACCTGTGTTTATATTGTCCTTGGGACTTTTTCTGTACCCAGTTGTGCCCTACTCTTTCTCATCAATAGTCCTCTTTTCTATATCTTTCAAAGTATAGGTTTACAATAAAAAAGTTAAGACAAAAAAGGTGACTGTCATTTACTAGATGGTTGTTTAGTTGGAAGAATGAGAAAAATTGTCTGTGAATAAAAAGTGTAGTAAAAGACAAGTTGTGCTTTCCTAAGTTTCCTTTTCCCTTTATATAGATTTTTATTTGTCCCATCTAATATTCCTAAAAAAGCAAGTTTCATTATCTATATCGTAAATATTGAAAGAGGATATATAAGAGGAACAACTCAGACTCAATGGATGTTTAACACATTTTTACGCTCAACAAAATATTTTAAAAATTGTGGTAGGGAAAAATAATTGAAGAGCTTCAGCTTAAAAACAATTAATTTAAAGGGGGAGTAAAAAGGGAGGTCTCAGGGTAGTTAGAAAAGAGTGGAAAGTCTGAATTCCTTGGAATGGTTAAATAGAACTTGTCAATCATTCTATGAAGATCAAAATAGGGTCTATGTGGCCACTTTCCTTTTAATCACACAATGTTCTGGTCCACCTTAGAGAATCTTTTGCAGGATTCTAAAAGTGTAGTCTATAGTCTAGAACACTTATTCAAAACAAGAGTTGATTTTTATCTTGTCTTAAGACAAATGGAAGTAGTGTGCTACTGGCATCTAGTGGGGAGAGACCAAGAGGCTGTTAAACATCTTCTGATGGACAGGACAGCCCCTCACAACTGCAATTATCTGGATCAAAATGTTAACAGTATTGATATTTGGAAACCCTGGTCTATAGTGTGGCCATTGACCAATGTGTGCTAACAATATGATACAGATTTAGAGATGGTTAAGTAGTCAAAGTGATAGGATAACATAGGGCTTAGTGAAAATTGTTTTAGGGGAATGTCTCAGGTCTTTCTCTTTTATTTTTCTAGTGTTCTCAAATATCTCTAAATTTCTTCCAAGATTTAATGATTTATTTAATATCTTCTCTTTTCTTTGTAACTGGTCTGTTTTCAAACTTCCTAAGTGCCAAGTGAGCCTGGAGGAGAAGATTAATTGGGAAGCACAAACCTGGGTGGAGGAGAAGCCCCCATAAGAATTCTGTTGCTTTGTGATCCACTTCACAATGTGTGATGCAGAAGTCAGGTCCTCTGAACTTGGGGCTGGCTGAGCAGTGAGATAAGCAAGAAGCACATAGGACGTCATCTCCACCTCAGCAGAGGGTGCACGGGGCTGGTAAAAATAACTTTCTGTTGCCCTGGGTTTTTGAGATCGCTCCCAGTGGACTGAGTTATCTTGAGGGTGAGAAAAAAGAGAATTATAACTATTGGTTGATATATGCATTCGTATCATATAGAAAACAATATCGAGCTGAAGTAAGATCCTCTCTGTCATAAGTCCTGAAAACCCACTAGCTTACATTACATTGCTGAACTTGGTTTAGTCCTGTGGGCCTAAGGTGGAGAATGCTATTGGAGGAATAAGCATAGCGCACACTTATCAATCTCTCAAATGCCTTTTTTTTTGTATTGGACTGGTGGAAAAGAAAAGTGACAGACAGCATTCTTTAATTGTTTGTTATATTTCCTGGGAATTGGAGTATAAATTGATATAAAGCTTACTTATCACATTTCCCCAAAGAGAACATATAGCTGGCCAATAGACATGAAATGATTTTCAGCATCACTATGCATCAGAGAAATGCAAACTAAAACCACAGTGAGATATGACCTTGTACCTGTCAGAATGGCTATCACTAAAAAGCCAACAAAGGAATGTTGGCAAGGATGTAGAGAGAAAGGATCCCTTATGCATTGTTGGTGGGAATGAAGACTGGTGCAGCCATGGTGGAAAACAGTGTGGAGGGTTCTCAAAAAATTAAAAGTGGAACTGTCTTATGACCCAGGGATTCTACTTATGGGAATATAGCCAAAGAAACCCAAAACAATAATTCAAAAGAATATATACATCCCTATTTTCATTGCAGCATGACTTACAATAGCCAAAATATGGAAGGAACCCAAGTGTCCATCAATAGACAAGTGGATTAAAAAAGCTGTGGTACATAAACACAATGGACCATTACTCGGCCATAAAAAGAAATGAAATTTTACCATTTGCAACAGCATGGATGGACCTAGAGGATATTGTGCTAAGTGAAATAAGTCAGTTGGAGAAAGGTAAATACTGTATGGTTTCCCTTATATGTGGAATCTACAGAACAAAGTAAACAAATAAACAAAATTAAAACAGACTCATAGATACGGAGAACAGACTGATTGTTGCCAAAGGAGAAGGGTGTTGAGAGGCTCATGAGAAAAGTGAAGCTATTAATAACTATGAATTTTTAGTCATAAAATAGATCCAGGGTAGTAAAGTACAGCATAAGGAAAACAGTCAATATTTTAAGGACTATGTACAGTGCCAGAAGGACACTTGAAATATCAGTGGGACTGCTTTGTAAAGTATATGACTGTCTAATTACTATGCTGTACACCTAAAACTAATATAAAATGATATTAAGTATAAAGTATAATTGAAAAATAAAAAAAAACCTACCTATTAATCTCAGAGGACTTTTGTAATAATTTATTTCACAAAAATGAGATAAAATCACTTTGAAAATGTTATTGCACTTTCTTCAATATGGCAGTTCAACCATTTTTCATCTAAGTATGTAGGCACTTACGTAAAAATATATTTATACATTTTCTATTTTTAAATTTTTATTAAAAATTTTTAAGTATATTTTATTGATTATGCTATTACAGTTGTCCTTTGTTTCGTCCCCTTTCTCCACCTCCACCCTGCATACCCCCTCCCACCTGCATTCCCCCTTTAGTTCATGTCCATGGGTTGTACAAATAAGCTCTTTGGCTTCTCCACTTCCCATACTATTCTTAGCACCCCCCCTATTTTGTACCTACCATTTAAGCTTCTTATTCCCTCTACCTTTTCTGCTGTTCTTCCCCCTCCCTCTGCCCACTGATAACCCCTTCATGTGATCTCCATTTCTGTGATTCTGTTTCTGTTCTAGTTGATTGCTTATCTTATTTTTTTAGGTTCAGTTGATGATAGTTGTGAGTTTGTTGTCATTTTACTATCCATAGTTTTGATCTTCTTTTTCTTAGATAAGTCCCTTTAACATTTCATATAATAAGGGCTTGGTGATGATGAACTCCTTTAACCTGACCTTATCTGGGAAGCACTTTATCTGACCTTATCTGCTGGGGAGGCACCAACTGCAACAGCTTGCTGTCCAGAAACTTCTGAGACAGGAGGCTTCGTTTGGATGATGAAGATGACTCCTGTTCATCCAGGGACTCACTGTCCAGCTCGCCAGCCTTGTTGTTGAGGAACGAGGTGTCCCCAAAGGAATCCTCTGCCTGGCCCACATGCATGGTGTGGCAGAATTCACCCAGTGGGGCACTGGTCATCTGGGATCCAGGCGCTAGCGGCTGTTGGAGTGTGCTGTGCTGGGCTCCAGCTGCTTGCGGATGGGCATCTTGCCCTAGGGGAAGGGAAGCAGGGCCTCCCAAGGCAGCAGGCATGTCTGGAGTAAGAAGTGAAGTCTGGCAGGTGGAGTGGGCGCTAAGGTGGAGCTCAGAGAACTGGATCCCCAGAGACCCAGTGCCTGGGGCACACAGCTTCTCTCTCAGCTGGGTGAGCTCCATGTGTTGCCAGACAGGCAGCCTATGTCAGTGCCAGTATTGGTTTCCCTCTCTCTTCCTATGCATATCTAATAAATATTTGTTTAATATTTTGGTCTCAGCGGGTAGGAACAAAATTCCATAATTTGCCTGCAGCATTATGTCTGCATGGTATAACATACGCAATCACAGACAAGATATTTTTATAAAAGGTGCTCTGATCTCAAAACACATGACTTGGCTAAAGAATTCAAGACTAACCTTGTTGCTCTTGGCAGGAATATACTCCTCCTCTTCTTAAAGAACCCGTGTAAGTGGAAGGAAAAATTTTTTTTTACTGTTTGCTCTCACCTTCTTTCACAGCTTCCTCATCCAGAGAGTTCAGTATTTCCCTTCTCCTGTCTTGGTTTCCCACGAGGGCAAAAGCATAGGCTAACAATGCCTTCGTGTAGGTGTGGCTTCCTCGGGTCCCCTCCTTCACTGAGTTCCAGGCAGACTCCAGACAGAACAGGGCCTTTTGCACAACAGGATGCTGTGAAGACAAAGAGGTGATGGTGTCAAACTAGGGTAAGCAGAGGATGGAGCAAGCAAATGCCCACTGTCCTTAAGTTGAGAAACATTTTAAATCTCTTAACTTTATAGTTAGTTTTCAAAAAATAAGGCTAGAGAACCCGTGTTTTAGGATTAGTTTTAGTACAGAGTCCAAGGGCATTACTGTGTGAGTATAAGTTCCCCTTAATGGACTGACCAAAGAGCTCATATAGCTGAGAAATGCCTCATCACTGCACAAAGAGACTTGGCTTTTATTAGGGCGGCATTCCAAACATCTGGTCTGGAGTTTTCAGGGTAGGAAATGGGAATGGGGTGGGTCTTACAGTGACTGGAAGAGCACTTTGCTGAAGAGCAATGGTGATGTAGACAGAGAGGGTCACTTCGTCTTCCACTCCTCCCTGTAAGGGGGGGAGAGAGAGAGGGAATTTTGAATAATTGTACTTGATTAATTCTACTTCTAATTTTAGTATATTCTCTCCTGTTTTTTTTTATTCAAATTGTCCTCAGTATCTTTTCTATCAAGCAAAGTAACACCTTCATGCAAAACACCATTTCTTTATCTTTATAATTATTTTTTTGGGTTTAATGCTCCTTTCTGGATGTCCTCTCATGTTACCTTGGACTTCATCTTTGCAATTTCTCTGTGTTCTTTCTGCCTTGCTCTTGGAGAAATGTTAATATTGATGTATCATGAAGTTTAGGATAAGTACTTATAACTCTTTACCTTCATGGCATTGTTGAGCAGAGACCCAGAACTTCTGAAACAGCCATTGTCCTCCTGCTTTTGGGACAGCCAGGTGAGGGCTTCAGTAATGTGTGCTTCATCAATGAAGACGTAAGGTCGAGCCTGGGCGAAAGTCTGCAGTACAAAAGCTGTGAGCCTGAAGGGTGAAGAAGAGTGGCATGCTGAGACTTTTTTTTTCCATACAGCACCTTAATGTTCTGTTTTGAACGCACAGACCCCTTTCCTCCCAATTCACCCTCATGAGAATCAAAAAGCTATTACTGAGTTTGGAAACTTTTTCTGTTAACCTGGCTATCGCTATATCTCTATATCTCTCTCTATCTCCATCTCTCTCTCTCTCTCTCTCTCTAATCTCTCTCTCTATCTGTATCATCTATATCTATCTATATCATCTATGTCCATATATAGTTTTGCTGTGGCATGTTGTTAAATGCACTGCCAAGAATTCTTGCTTCTGAAAGCATTTCTGCATCACTTTAGAGATTTAGGTTTCTCTTAGTTCTCTTGGGTGGTTAAGATATTTGCTTTCACATTCTGTACTTTCTATATTTCTTTCTTTCCACTGATGTCTTATTTTGTATTCTGTAGCTACCCTTCTATTGGACTGACTTCTTCTAATATTCTGCTTCAGTAAATATTTTCCTCTATATCATCCTGCCTCTTCACTACTTTTAGGGTCCTTGATTTCCTCTTGTTTTTTTTTTTTGTTTATTTGTTTTGTTTTGTTTTTTGGTGTGGTCAAACTTAGTCAAGATAGATAGACGATAGGTAAATAGATAGATAGATGATAGATAGATAGATAGATAGATAGAAAAATAGATGGATAAATAGGTGAATAGATCAATGGATAGGAAGATAGGTAGATGAAAGGATGGATGAACAGATGATAGAGAGAGAGGGAGAGAGAGACAGAGACAGAGGGTCATCCAGTAGAAGGTGGTAAAGTACACACTGTGAGTAATGGCTGACATTTTCCTAGTCCATTTTAGCATTTTTCAGCACTGATCCACAACTTATGAGGGCAGATCACAAACTTATTATGGCCCTCCAGCAACATGAGAAAGAAGAGAGGCTTGGTGTGTTGGGTATAAAAAGAATTGGCTTTAAAGTCTCCTCAGTTTTGCTACTTACTCATTGTTTGTACTAGAGACATTTATTTATCCACAATGGATGTCACTTCCCCCTCTGTAAAATGAAGCTAATAGCTCTCACTTTACAGGATTGTCATAAAAATTAAATAGGCTAATATACATAGTTAGACAAAAGTAGATTTATAGTAATGAGCACCCAAAAGCTTATTATTATATTATTAATTATTATATTATTTTCCATACAAACAAGTGTAAATATAGTTTTTTGCTCTACCCTCTATGTACATACTTTGAACTCATAGTTGAAACTCAGAATGATTTTCTTTTCTTACCAAGTGTTGCCCTGTTCCCTGCCATATTTCTCCCCAAAGGTGCTATAGGAACCATCTTGATGTTTGTAGTTCAGCTGTCTTTGGTAACCTGGAAAAAAAGGTTCAAAACAATTTAAGAAGTATTATAGAAAAGCAGGGTATCTGTAGGTGCAAGCTGGTGTATCCAGATGCCACTGACATTTGACAGTTTCACATGCAGGATCTGTCCTAGTTTCATGGCTATTGTGGAGATGTTAGAATGCAACATCGTATTAAATGGTGGGAAACTTTTAATTTCTACAAAAATCACCATATTAATTTAAAATCTGGTGATAGATTGCACACTTAGTGAGAAAAACTCAGAGTAACACAGTAAACTTTGTTGTCTCACTTACCACTGATGAGATAGCCAATGGCTTTAGACTTGATCTCTGAGGTCAACTGTTGGGTTTCATTCAGATAGTTCAACACATAGATGTTAGGAGCAAAAAGGACCATGTTTTGTTCTCCACAGCCATATGGCATCTGGAGCAGATTCTGTATATTTTGCAGAGAAGAACCTAATATGTCACCTGGGGAACATGAGATTAAATGTCAGAGTAATTTAAATTCATATGTAGCCAATATTATTAAAGACAAATAATTTTTATGTTGAAAAGTCATATACTCTATCATTTAGGCAAGGAAAAATTTGTATTTAGAGAGTGTGAGCCTTCCAGGACCCTATGTAAACAGACACTATCAATAAGTTGATATTTAGAACATAAATATATAGGTAAAATGCATGGTGGCAGTTTTTTTGTCCGAAGTTTTCTAGATGCAAGATGACTTACCCAAGACTGAGAAAGAGGCTCTGGCAGATTCTTTGACAACATTTTCTGGGAGTTTCAGGGATAATTGCTCAGATATTTCAGTACCTTTGGAAACAGACAATTCACATCTGTTATAGCAATATAATGTAGTGGTTAGGAACAGGGTTTTAGAGCCACACGACCTCAGTATGATACTGGCCTTGCCACCTACTGGCTGTGGAACTTGGACAAATTGCTTAAATTCTTCCTAGTCTAACTTGCTTATGTGATGATTCAGTGAAATAATAGATATAAAACATGTAGGAGTTAGAAAAGCCTCTGCAACATCTTCAATCTCAATACATGTGAACAGTTATTATTATTGTTACCATTGCATTTAGCAGTAGCATTATTACATCTTTTGGAGGAAACCTGTGTTCAAGGAATAAGAGTTTTGACTTACAATGAGATTACCTTTAACAGCCGAGCTTTTCTTGGCACTATGTGACTTCCTGAGTCTTTTTGCTCTCACTTTGCCATGTTTGGTTTCTGTGCACGGTAGCTCCCTACAAGAATGCTAGGAGCTGGTGGGAATCTAGAGTTCTCTGAATCAATTGTATACTTCTCTGATTTTATGCCTTAAATTGGTCTTTCTTAAATGATAAGAACATTGTTGTATATGCTATGGACATAGAACTAATACTAATGTACCAATGTGACTTAAAAGCTACAACTGTTTCTTAATGATATGGTGAAGTCCCAATTTAAAGTGGAGGGGTTTTTTTTGTTTATTGTTTTTTTTTGCCACGAGAAACACATTTTTAGTAAAGTGAATAGAAAGCACCTTATGTTTTGTTGTCAGCTATTTTAAATAATATTAACTGTGATTTAAACTTATCATGACTCTGCTTTCTTTCTACTGAGTCCCATTATTCTCTAAGCTTCTACATCCTGGCTTGTTAATGAGCAGCCACTGGGTTGTGGCAGTAAGCCTAAAACTGAACCGAGCAAGTCCCAGTATTAGTCTTCTGTACCCGCAAGCTATGTTAACCCACTGTCTTGGGCTCAGTGTTCCTATTTGTGAAAAGCATATAAAGAAATACTCAGTATTATGCCAAATTGAATGAAACATTCTGAAAATTATGGGAGACAATATATATGAACATGTACGGTAACTTGAAATATATACCCTGGTGAGGTGTTGTTCTCACAATGATTATGAAGATGAACTTTTACCTGAAGCACAGGTCATAGAGTTGAAAGTCTTTTCTTGCTCAATACCTTCAGGCTTGGGTGAAAAGAAAAAAATGGAGAAGAGGGATAAACATCCAGGTGACTGAAGGACAGCCATAGGCTCATTGCTTTGAAGGGTCGTGTTTACACTAAAGGATGTTTAACATCCTTATTATGAAATTACTATAAACCTATAAAGCATTGAACAACCCAGGATATTGGCCGAGGGGAAAATGACACATAATAAGAGCAGGAAATCAAATGTAATATAAGTGCGAGATATATATGAACCTTACAAGAGAGGTAGAGATCAAGATAAGGGAAAGCATCCACATAATGTATTAATGAAACAACTATTTTCAATAAGCTAACAAGTTTATCTAGTAAGGTTTCTTATATACTTTTATGATAGGAAACTCCATTGGTCTTATCAGATGAATTGTGTGAGCATAATAGTAATTATCCTTTGCTATCTCAAGGATGTCCGCACTATTTTTATTGTTACTACTATTAGGGGCTCAGAAAACTATGTCAAAGTGACAGAGACTGACTTACTTCCACCAACAGGGTTTTGATGACTGTGTCCTTCCTCCCTGTCTCAGGGACCTCAGCAAGCTCATTTCCGCACATCTCCAGGGACTGTACTGACTCTGCACTCACTGAGAAGTTCACATTCCCTAAAACAAAGAGTGCAGAAAATGTGAGTATTCATCGTGACAGCAGTCCAAGCCACCGCTAATAGCTGAAAAGGACTATGCTCTGTAATGATCGTAAAGGGCTGCACTTTAACCTTACAGTTGGCTGCAATAGGAAAGAAAGCTGAAAACAAAACAAAACAAAAAACTCAAGGCTAATGCATGCAGAACGGCCAATGCCCACACAGAGTGATTGTGGGGCCCAGATGTCATAGAAGTAGTGGGAGGGGGCCAATGTGGGTAGCAAAAGAGAGAATATGATATACGCAGTGTTCAGAGATCCACCACCCTTGTTGATGGGCAAACATTTTGGAGGAACCTCACTCACCCAGAGTTTTAGGAGTTACAGCCCAAGACATGGTTTGCCGCTCATTTACACAGATGCAGTAGGATTCTTCTCCCTTTGTGTTTTGGACTGCTAAGAAGGCACTAGAAGCTTCCAGTTGCACTCTGACCTGTCATCCACAAGTGAGGCATAGAGATAGATGTTATCAGAATGTGGAGAGACCCTGAATGCACAGAAATGAGACTACATCTGAGATGCTGCACTAAACTTGGATTTGGAAGAAAAAATATGACTTTCATGTATGCTTTGAGAAGCATGAACACAGGAATGACACAAACCAAGATTGATTATTTAGTAGGAGGAGCTGGCACTTAGATTAGGGAAGATCAGGGACGTCTGCAGATACTGTCCCTAGGAGCACTGTGTCCTGGTTTCTCTCTGCTGGTTCTTACCTCCTTGTAGATTTCCTCCCTACCTCTCCCACTTCCTCCAATACATGTCATGTCTATTCTATAGAAGACATAGCGAATTTTGAACAGAAGGTTCCTGCCTAGAGGGACCTGTATTACAAAAGGGATAATGTCTCCACAAAATATGACATAATTTACAAGTGTTATAAGAGAAGTAAAAAGTACATGTTGTGGGAGTGTAGAGATGAGGGCTTAAGGAATGACACTAATGAAATTAAGAAAACTGAGCTTTGTGTCAACATCAAGAATTTTCCACCAAAAAGTTTATCTTGTGTCAGGATTCTGCAAGATTCAGGACACTTAACTAATATATGTGGGTTGGAGATCTTTAGTTTCAGTACCTATAGCCCACATGTCACTGTGTTGTCTTTCAGATCTTGTCTCGAGTTGTTTAGCACTGTTTATTCGCAGTGCTAGCTCATAATTCCTAGAATTATCCATAGTCTTGGGAACGAATCAGGAGCTGACTGACCAAAGAAGTTCCATCTACCCTTTCAACTCACCCTCATTTTTTTCTTACCCGAATGCATTTGGGAAGGTAGTTGACGACAGTGGCCTTGAGTGTGAAGGCCTCTCCACGGACCACAGAGTAGGGCATTGTGAGCTCCACGAAGAAGGGCTGGAAGGCTCGGAGAGAGGCAGGAGGAGAGAAACCAAGTCCAGTGTCATTGGACAGGCAGAAGGCCCCTGCCTTCCACTCAGTGATGGTATCAGGGACTGTTACTCCTACTTCAGCCACACCCGATGAGCTGGGGAGGATGGCAAAGTGAGGAACAGAAAGTAAGCAGGTAAGGTGTCTTTTTTTCAAGTGAAAATTAATGTGTGTGAAGGAACTGTTAAGAATGAAATCCACTCAGGGATTCCTGTGCAAGGGCACATGTGTATACTGATTATGTACTGGAGACTGAGGTGGGAAACAGAAAGGGATTAAATGGGCAAATATCTATATCTTTCCCTTACCAGTCTATGGCCACATTGCATGTGTGTATTTGAAAAAGAAATATTTGAGTGTGATTCAGTTTGTTCCTTAAGATACCCTCATTATTGGACATGCTTTACCCATAAAGCATGTTTAAGATTCACGATCCAACAAATAAACCATCACACACTGATTTGTTTATATGCTTATTCCAATCTTGTTTATGAAGGGCTTTCTGGATGGCATTAGGCAGTATAGAATTTGAATATTTTAGCCCCCATGTCTGTTTTCTGGCAGGAATAATTATTTTAGACTTGTTCAGCTCTGAGAGATAATTATACTAGCAAACTTACACAACAAACGTGTTTTTCTTAGGTCTCTCATGAAAGGGTAAAATGTTATAACAATTATATGAAACTTTTCAGAAAGATTATCTCAGAGTTAAAAATGCTAGAGGGGCCATATAGCCTCACCCATAGCAAACTGTTACTTACTCCACCACCGCCAAGTCCCAGATCCAGGTCTCAGGAAAATAACTCCGCACTGTTTCAGAGACTGGCTCTGGACTTTGAATATAATTTTCATGCATTACATTATATCCAGCAGATTGAGGAATATATAGACCCACTGCACCTGGTGCACCTATCAAAATAAGAAAAAAAAATAATCTAGTTAGGGAAAAAGCATCCATTTATTTTATGGTGCATGTGTCTGTGAGACTTAGAGCAAATTTTCAGTTTTCCTAAGAATTGTAGAACTTTAGAAATAATTTCTTGCATCCATGTTATTTGAGCAGAGAGGACTCTTTTTTTAAAGTTAGAAATTCTATGTATCCTAGAGATAGCATACTTTTATGTGAATGGAGGCTGGAAGAACAAGATTGCTTACAGGTAGTTTTTTGGTTTGTGGTGGAAATGGCAGGTTTTCAGAGAGTACTGTAAGAGATAACTGTTTTCTTCATAGAAAAGCTGAGCAAAAAAGGTAAAACTCTCTTTAGGCAACATGAGTGTTGGTTATATTGGAAATTGAATTACCACTGAAGTGAATAGAATTTTTTTTTTAAGATTTTATTTATTTTTTAGGGAGGGAGGGGAGGGAGAAAGAGAGAGAGAGAGAGAGAGAGAGAGAAACATCAATGTGCGGCTGCTGGGGGCCGTGGCCTGCAACCCATGCATGTGCCCTGGCTGGGAATCGAACCTGCGATGCTTTGGTTCACAGCCCGCGCTCAATGAAGTGAATAGAATTTAATAATATCAATTCTGTATATCATATTGTAGCTTGTAAATTCATTGCTCTCTTGATAACAAGGCTAGATCATTATATTTTATTCTATTTATTTGATGGAAAGAAGAAATGAAGAATTCAAGATGTCAAAAGAAATATTTCCATTTAGAATAGCTCTATGGCTGAGCCAAGGAAAATATTTACAAAAGGGAGAGGGTAGAGAACTAAGTGTAAAGGTTACTGGTCCATGTTGTGCCCAAAACCATGCTTATAAATTGAGTATCAGTTAGGTTTTCCACTCAAGCATCCCCTCTTACATTTCAGAATTACCTTGTGAAAAAATATTAATAAGAGAAAGTGTATTTCCAGGAATTTTCCCTGGGTATTTCTCTTAACTGTTAAAAGCATCGATGGTAATTTTAAAAATAAATAGAGTTTCTTTCCCTCAGGTCCTTGTCCCTCATCTCCTTCATGTCAGATGGTAGCCATCTCTGTCTCTGACTTTGATTTCTTACTGATGGTCTATTGTCTCTGTCTTTACTCTTATTTTTAATTATAAGTATATAAGAGGATGATGCATCTAAATGAACTATTTCCCATTTCATGCCCCTCATACTAAAGACTCTCCGACTTCTCCAGCTATTACAGTTGGCAAACCATGGCAGGGTGTGTTACTTTAACTTCAGTTATTGGATGACAGCTATTTCCTCCTTATTGTCTCTTATTCTCAATGTCAATTTGACTCTCTACCTATTCTTTTACAGTCACTATGTTAAATTTGAGTCTTCCTCATGCTACAATAATAAATTCTACTTTAAATGTTTTAAAATTCATTTGCCAAGACAAAATCTCCCCCCGCCTCCTTTTCCCACCTGACTTCATTAAAATGTATTGATCCCTGTACTAACCCACTTACCATCTGTTCCATGGCTGATGACAAAATACATTCACCTGGATGTTCTGTTCACAGCTTAAAAAGAAACACTTAATCTAGCTTTGTAATAGTTGCATTCATTTTTGACCTTCTTTGTTCTGAAGCAGAAACTGTAAAAGTTATTTTCTTCTAAATGTAGTGTCTAGTGTGATCCTTCTGGGCAACATTAGATCATGTCGCTCCTCTTCTGAAAGTCTCCCCATCTCACTCACAGCAAAAAGGCAAATCCTTACAATGATTTACAAGGCCCTGTGCGATCTGAGCTCAATCATTCCTCTGGTTTCTCTCTCCAAGTGTTCTCACTTTATTTACTCTGTTCCTCCTACACTGGCTTCCTCACTCTTTTTACATTCCAAACAGTCTCTTGCTTTATAGATTAGAGCCTTTGAGAGGCAGAATAGTGTGGTAGTTAAAAAACATGGATCTGGAGTCAGACCATTTGATTGGAATCTGCATTCTTCCATGTATTTATTGGCTGAGTTACTTAATCTTTCTGGGTTCAGTTTTTCTGTTTCAAAAATACTGATAACCACACAAAAAGACATGGTGATAGGTGAGGTGATGGAGGCGTTAGCTAGTTCTACAGTGGTAGTTATTTCACAACATGTAACAAATAGATACATTGTACACCTTGAACTTAAACAATAGTGTCAACGTATGTCAATGATATCTCAATAAAGCTGGAAAAAAGCAAAAAAGAAGAAAATGGTGATAAAAAATATACACTTATCTTAAAGGGTTGTTGTAAGAATTAAGAACATTCTATTATCAATCTTATCTATCTATCTACCATCTATCTATCTAATCTAATCTCTTGAAATATAACAAGCAATCTGCAGGTATTTTCTATTACTGGAGTTGCCTTTTATGACTGCAGTATTCTGCTTCCAGATAGTCATTTAGATGGCTCTATTTCTTCAACTCTTTGCTAAAATTTTACTCTCTTGGTAAGACACTCACTGATCACCCTGTTCTCTGTTTAAATGTTCATAGAATCTATCACCTTCTAATAAACTGTATAATTTACTTGCTTATTTTATTTACATTCTCTTTATGCCCATTAAAATATAACTTTCATACAACTGAAGATTTTTCTTCTCAATATTTGTTATATGTCCACAAAGTAGGCCAGTAAGTATTCAATTAATATTTCCTGGACACATGAATAATAATAATTTTCATATTTATACCTTAGTTTTTATCATTCCAAGCACTAGTGATTTCTATCATTGTCCAGCATAGTTTTGCTCTTTTGAGATTAACCTTCCTTTTTCTTATTCTCTCTCTGTCTCTCTCTCTCACTCACTATTAAAGTTATATTCTCCATATCTACTGTTCTTTGCCCTCAAACACTTTGAAGGTGCAAGATGACTTCCCAAACCGTCATGGGAATGGATTTATGTTCTTCAAATTATTTTCAAGAACTTGCACAAAATACCTATTTTTCTTGGCTTTTCCATTGATTCATAGACCTGAGTCATTTATATATATATACTCATTTCAATCTCCTTTGTGTATTCATCATACATTTTAGAGGTTATTTTTTCTGAGTTATATTATATGCCTGAAATTCTTTCCTTATCAACTTCCAGAAAATTTTCTTTTCCCTTAAATTTCATGGTATAAGCTCAAATTTCTTTATGTGTAAATTCACGATTATTTTTCTTTTCCTTAATCTCTCTTACTTATAAAACTTCTCAGTTACCTGACAAAAGTCATATGTACCATTACTAAGAAACTGTTTGGAATTGGTGTTACTGTTAAAGGTTTTACTTGGAGACAACTGTTCATGGTCTTTTAAAAGTGAGCTGACAGCATTGTTTTCTTCACGATAAGATTGGTTTGTAGATGGGTATTGACATCACATGATTACTACAATAAAATTGATGTCAAGGAACATGGAAAACAAATTTTAAAGAGTTAAAATTCTTTATTTGTTTTTGTACATGGTATTTATTTTATTGCATAGTTTGAAATGTCTTGCAGTGCTTTTAAATTGCTTCAATTTATTAATGAAGGATTTGAGGCTTAGAAAAAAGGCATTACACACCCACTTCACATATAGTACCTTTGAGTCATAATCCCAAACTCAAAAGATATTGATATTTATTAACAGATAGACATCAAGAATATTTTGGAGCAAAGGGTAACCAGAGCTCCCTGAGAGAGGGATGAAAATGGGTTGCATGGTGCACTGCAAGTTTACCTGGAGACTGGAAAGATGTTTCTAAGCAGAAATTGAAGGGCCTAGAAAAGGGCTTCTGTACTAATATTTTATTTTGGTATTGTTTGGCCCTGGGTTATGAGATATTTCTGCCATGTTTACATTGTTTCTTTTCACTAGTGATGCTTTTTCTCCTCCTTTTCATTCTGTAAGGTAAAGCACCCCTATGAAGGTCTTTTCTGATTTCATAATTAGAATTATTATCTTTTTCCATTATAAACTTGTTTTTCCTCCCTCACAGTATATTAGAATCTTGTATTTCAGCTGATTCTGTGCCCTGCAGTATCTGACTCGTCTAAAACAAACAAACAAACAAACAGACAGAACACTCTCATCAGTTCTGGCCATGTCATTTCCCAGCTAACTGATCTCGGCTAGAAGCATCGCAAGGTTACATTACATATCTTATTGTACTTTTATTTTTGTTTTTACAAAGTATTGTTGTATGTGACACCTAATTAAAAGCGACTTTTTCTTTTTACCTCTATATGGTATAGGCGGTCTTAGATCTCTTGCTGCTACAGGTTGGTCAAGCACTGAACAGGACTGTGGTATTCGGACTCTAGAGTTGGTGAGCACCTTTAATCCCATGCCCTGTAAAAATGAAATTCAATAAATTTGTAAACTTGACTAGATGGCATGAAATATATTTTCCTTAGAATTTCCCTATGTAATTACAATAGCTTTATTGTTATATTAGTTTTGTGGACAAGAAATATAGAATGGTAAGATTATAGCACTTTATAGCTTATTAAAATTGTGTAATTTATCACCTTTTAAAAATACTGTAACTAAATATAACTAAAAATAGCTCAACTAAATGGCAGAGATTACATCTAGCCTTGGCTCTGACTTACTGTCAGGCTAAACAATTTGAAAAATTATATATATGTATAAAGTTTTACTAACATTCAGACTCTCATAATAACTAGTAAGGATTCTACCTTTAGAAAGCTATAGATATCTTCTTTAGTGTAAATTCCTCGACCAATGACATAAGGATAAATGCAGAGTTCTTCTCTGTCTTCCTGCTCTTCCAAATTTTCAGGGAAATAAGTGAGGTCCTTCGTAGGGAGCAGATTATATACCTGTAGCAGTGGAGAGATTAAAGACAGAATTTTTACCTGCTTTTGTTTTGAAATATCCAGTGAACTGAGAAAAATATGATAATCATCATCTCTTTTCTGAGTACCTTCATGTAGTTAGTACCTTAGAGAGGATAAAACATTTATTTAGCAGTGTTTTTTGTTCTAAAGATATGAAACATACTTGGGAAAATACTTCCATTGAACAAAATCTTAAATTGCCAAGGATTAATGAACACTTCACGGAAAGTTTAGAGATAAAACTAGACCAAATATAGCAAGGAAACCTAACTTGCTTCTGCGTTGGATGAATCATTACTGCCCTGAGGAATTTAGGTAGGAATTATTGGCATCTGTTAAGCTTCTAATTTTATTTATCTTAATTCTTGGATAGAAGAATCACACAGGTTCATAAATGACTATATATCATCTCTATTCAATAGAACAGTGTCTATGTAATCGTAAACACAGATTACTTTTTGAAACAAAAAGGATGACAAATGAAAGAGGCCTGGTTATTTATTCCTTCCAGAGTAAGACTGAGTTCTATCAAAGAACTGCCACCATTTGCTTGACTGGATCTCAGAATTGTTATGGACCAGTAAGTCCTGTGTGCCTCCTGTTTCCCCTACTTTTAAAAACAGGAGTGTTCTTTAACAGATGATTGGATAAAAGAGATGTGGGGCATATATACTATGGAACGTTACTCAGCCATAAAAATCCATAAAATGTTGCCATATGTGACAACATGGATGGACCTTGAGAGTATTATACTAAGTGAAGTCAGGTAGAAAAAGACAAGGGCTGTAAGATTTCACTCATATGTTGATATAAAACAAATAGCAACACATGAAGAAACAAAAAACCATATAAACAAATAAGCAAACAAACAAAAAACTAGATACATAGATACAGAAAACAGAATGGTGGTTACCAGAGGGGAAGGGAGATGGGGGGACAATGAAGTGGATAAAGGGGGTCAATTACAAGGTGACAAAAGGAGAATAAACTTTGGGTCAGGTGTGCCAAACAGAGTATACAGATTTTATATTATAAAGTTGTATTTCTGAAATTTATATAATGTTATTAGCTAATGTTATAGCAATAAATTTAATAAAAAATAGGAAAAAAAGAAAAAAACACTCTAGGAGTGTCAGTATGCCACTTTTACCATTGTATGTTGGGTGAGGGGGGTGGGTAAATAACTTTCGTATATTTTTGTTGAAGGTCTTTATAGCTAGAGAAACTATACTTGAGGATCTACAGGCAAGGAGCATCATATGTACTTAGACTCAAGTTAAAGAATGAGGTTCTGTCCTTGAGCTGTTGCTATTTTGGAATGAGCCCTTTAGAAATTTGGGGGAGAAAAGTGAGCACAGGGCTTACATGTAGCAGAGTCATGAATCACTGGAAGTCAGAGGGTAGACTGTGCAGAGCTGTCCAAATAGCCCCCAATAATCTGTGCCTTCTGGTAGTTCCTCCCATAATGAGTGGGGCTGACATCTGTAACTAGTAAGATTTTTGTAGAAATGATGTTATATGAATTCCAAGGTTAGGTAACAAAAGATGCTTTAGCGTTTCTCTTCGAGTCACTCATTTTGAAGAAAATCACCCATTATGTTATAAGGACTTTCAGGCAGCCCTATGGAGAAGTCAGTTTAGTGAGAAACGGAGGCTTCCTGACAGCTGTAGGAGAAACACATTTTAGTAGTAGATTTTCCAACCTGAATCCAGTCTTCAGATAACTAAAGCCCTGGCCAACGTGCTGACTGCAGTCACGTGAGAGATCACCAGGCAGGACCACTGAGGTATGTCACTTCTGGATTCCTAATCCACAGAAACTGCTTGTGGTAATACATGTTTATTGTTTTAAACCAATAATTTTTGGGGGAAATTGTTATGCATCAGTAGATAACTAACACAACTCCCCTTTGAACTTCTTTATTAATCTTTGTTCCTGAGTAGAAGAGTCAAACCGGTACGTAAATGAGCATGTCTTATCTCTATTAGCTGAACCAATGTTTTCCAGGTCATCTTCAAAGCAAGCAAGCTTGAAGATTTTTACAACTCCAAGAGCCCGAATAATCCATTTTGTTCATAATTCCTTCCCACTTCTATAACACTCAAAGCTTCACGATGCAACTGGAACAACTATTAAGTTTATGTTTACCCTACTAAACAGAGTAGGGTAGACATAAAATACTAAGCAGCAGACCAAATTCCTTCAATAGAAGCTGAAAAACTAGCTTAGAATAGACTACCATAAATAGGGAATGTAAAACACAAGGCACATATCCAAAGAAATCACCCAGAGAGAAAACTCCCTTGTTTCAGGTTAACTTCCTGATGTCATCTTCTAATTCAAATAAAGAAATATGGTCATTGTCTTCTATGTAGTAATAATTATGCTATGAGTAGATATTTTGACCTATTAATAAAACACTAATTAAAGTTGCATAGAATTTTGGTATAAACCTTCCATTCTGAAGAATATTAAGTTTGATTATTAGAAACAGCATTGTGGCCCTGGCTGGTGTAGCTCAGTGGATTGAGCGCGGGCTGCGAACCAAAGCATGCAGGTTCAATTCCCAGTCAGGGCACATGCCTGCGTTGCAGGCCATGGCCCCCAGCAACCACACATTGATGTTTCTCTCTCTCTCTCCTTCCCTTCCCTTTCTAAAAAATCAATAAATAAAATCTTAAAAAAAATAAAAAAAAAGAAACAGGATTGTGATCCTTGATATAGCAATCTCACAGTTAATTTTTTAAAGTGAACACAAATGTTCTTTTTTAAAAAAATTTTATTTATTTATTTTTAGAGAGGTGGAAGGGAAAAAGAGACAGAGAGAAACATCGATGTGAGAGAGAAACATTGACCAGTTGCCTCTCACGTGCTCCCAATTGAGGACGTGGCTTGCAACCTAGGCATGTGCCCTGACTGGGAATTGAACAATCAACCTTTTGGTTAGCAGGCTCATGCTCAGTCTACTGAGCCACACCAGCCAGGGCTAAAATTTAATACATACAACTGAAGTTTAAGAAGTAGAAACTATAACAAACCTAAAAGAAACTGCAATATTACTGATTTACCTTCCATCATTGATAAGTGACAATACCTCCCAAACAAGAAAGTTAATTGTTGCTTTTAAATATTGATGCATGAGGCAATTAAAGCTATAAAATTTTCTAGTGATAACCTTTTGACAATGATATATTCCTAATAACCTATCATTTTACTCGAATTATATTGAAAAAATTTCAAAATGAGTAACCTAGTTTTAAATAGGTTTGAAAAGGAGTCTCTGAATTTTCCCATTTTGCTGATATGTTTCTCTTCAAAAACCCCATGTTTGGGAAGGGATCAGCCAATGAACATATATGCATGATACACAGGCACAAACAACAGTGTAGTGCTGGCCAGAAGGAAAGGGGAGTGGGGGCTGGGTGGAGGTGATAAAAGAGGGGATGGGGGCATTTGTAAGTGTCAACAATAAAGATAGTTAAAAATATTTTCTCCTTATGCTAATTATTAACCAATATTTCACGTTTTATTTTTCTGAGCTATATATAACCTTATATTATATATCGCTTTTATTATAGTCTCTCTAAAGTCACTGCTCTACAAGCACAAGGATGTGATATGTTTACTGCTATTTTCTTAGCTCTTACAATGGACAGAGTACACGGTGTGCTTACAGTGGTGGTGATGGCGATAACAACAGTGAATTAGCACGACACTCCAAATATCACCACTATGAATTATATAATTCTAGAAAGAAACAGAGACTTAAAATCTTAGTCCTTGAATCATCATTTCTGACAAAGTTCTGATAGATAGGTCGTGTTTGTTTTTTATTGAAAATAACTTGTAAAACACTTATTACCACTTTTACAGATCCCAAGTACTCTAGAAACATACATTGTTAAATCCATTGAAAGTTTCATGACTTATGCTCATACTATTAATTTTATAAAAGTCTTAATTGCTCCATTGATCAAAAATGATTTTATTTTAGCAACCTATTAATTCATTTTCTGACTTACATAGATCTTAACAAAATTTAGCTTTCATTAAGATTATTATACAGCTTGGGGTTTAGATTTGATTCCTTATAGAAATAGAAGTTATGTCATGGAAGAGATTAAAGTTTGTGGGTAATTTCAGATGTCATTCTGAAATTACTTACTATGCTATGTCACTTACTACTGGGTAAGCTTGCACAAGTCTCTCAACTGTTACAAATCCTAGTTATTACATCATAAAATGAGGATGTTACTTACTCTGGGATGTTGGAAAGATTAAATAAGAAAATGTGTGAGAGAGCTTGAGAAATCATAAAAAACTAGATAAATGGTAAATATTTTTACTATATTCTTATATTTTACTCTCAGCAGGGCCTTGTCCTTGCTCTGAGCCCTTCATGTGTCCCCTTCTAACCCTTGAGGCTGAGGGAACTCACCAAGGACGGGGACAGCTCGGCCTCAGGCTTCATGAGCAGCACGCTCTGGTCCACTGCGCGGAGGGCACAGAGGGACTGAGGAGACGCTGTGACGCGCAGGTGGGCGTGTGAGGCAGGAAGACTTTGTGCTGGGCTGAAGCTCAAATCCACCTGTGAGACATGAAGTGAAAGTCATCCAGTACTTCTATTTGTGTGATCCTGCAGAAACCCACATTTTTTGAGTCATCTTGACATTCAGCTGTAAATGCCTATGTTTGGGAGTCAGTCAGGAAGCAACCTCCTCTTTCCTTTGCTGTTGGAAAGCTGTGTTGTCCTGAGGAGACAATGGATGATTGCTAGGTATAGATAACTTGTTTGAATTTTAGAGGTCCATTTTTACCTCTAATTCATGATAAAGTATTTGTATTCTTCAGGTTTTTGAGACTTTTGAGTCATAGCATCTTACATATCTCACACAACTGAATCAATGGAGCACAGCACCATGGACACAAAATTAAACTACGTTTTGTGTGGAAGGAATTTTGTGTAATTGAAAAATTATTGTGTTAGCTGACTAGAGCTTTGGTCATGCCATTAATTTGCTGAGAACCTTTGGACAACTGATTTTACTTTTCTGCACTCATTTTTTTTCCTCTGAGGTAAAATAGGTGGTTCCTATAGTACTACTTATTTATTTTATGTTAAAAACACTCACCTTGTTGTTTAGACAGTTTTCAATCTCAAAACGCTCTGAATCTCCAATAACTTCTCCATTTGGTAAAACAGTAAAGATGAACAATCGTGCGATGGGAGCAATGTCTGACGCCACAGGGAAGGATAAGGAAAAACTGCCTTTTATGGGGCATGGAGAGAATGAGACAATATGGTCATAGGTGAGGATGCTGTTAGTAGGTCTTGTCCAATTTAGAATTATGCTTATGCATTCAAAGGTTTAATCTCTTTAATGTGATTCTAGTAATTGGTAAAATTAATAGACTAATGTCTCACTTCACAAGTTCAATTGTAGAATAAGTTAAAGTTCCCTACACTCATGATTTTCTTTGTCTGATTTTACACCAAATTGATACCTAAACCAACTTAAATCTGAATAACTCAAAATTATTCTGCTGACACACACACACACACACACACACACACACACACAATTTCTTTTGTGTCCTCTTAGTATGAGAGATCATGGAAATGCTTTCCTCATTTGTGAACTTTCACTGAGATGTAAGGGCGGGTGTGCTGGCAAGGAAATGGGGAGACTGACTGGGAGGTCCTCACCGTCTTCTGGTTCTACAGGCAGCACGTGTGTTCCTGATCTGATGATGCCTCCCTTAGCCATGATCTGAAATGAAAAATCATAAAAAAAAAACCCCAACCAAACTTTTTCTTGAGCCTGACAGTTTTCAACTTTATTTCCCACATAACCTATTTTTGATTGTTGAGTATCTGCTGGAGAGAATCAACCCCGTGAAAATCAAAGAATCAAGGGAAACATGGATAAGAAAGCAAGATGGTAGTGCAGAAGTAATTTTTACATTACTGGCCCCATTCACCACTTTTGTCTACTGATAAACTTCAAATGTATTCCGTGGCTTTAACCTTACCAGGTAATAGAAAGTGAGCTCCTTCAGTTCCCCAATGGCTGACCCCCTGAGTATGTAGTATGCCTTGATAGTCTGTGTTTGGCCACAGGGCAGGATATTATCCACAGGCACCACCTGAACATGGCTTCCACTTAAGGAATAAACTTGTCTCGCAGTGTGAAAAGCTGTCTGGTGCTCTTCTTGTAGCCATGCATAGGTAATACACATGTTAGGTTCCTCATGGTAGGCCTGATTAAAAACAGAAGAATGAAGAATTAATGTTGTCTTGAAGTTCTTCATGTTAGCCTCCCACCAAAAGGAATAGTTAAAATTTTGTGTCTTCTCTAAAATATACTGGGCATCTTCCTTCATCCTGTTAACCACCAGCTAAACGTGTCAACATCTAAATTTGCACAGATTAAAAAAATGTTCTGCAAATGTATTTCCTTTGCCCTGATTCTTCCAGCTCATCATTCATTTGACTATTCAGCTCAGAGCCGGAGGAAAAATAATGCCCCAATTAGAAGGCTAAAATCTTCAGATAATGGGAGTCCTTTTTAAATTGGTTTAATTAAAATCACATTATATACAAACCAAATATATTATTGCATTATGGATCTCAAAATTGTTTATAAATAATTCTTAGCAAATTAGCATCTATGACTCATCATTGTTGTGACTTCTTATTTTTAAGGCCTATGTAGTTTATGGACCTATAAATCTTGAAGATACTGCTTAGCAGATATTTCTATTTATTTCCTTTGCAGCAGTTGCTCCTCAGATCTTTTCTGGGTGCACTTATACTTTTCCTGAATTTATTAGGTGTATTGTGTGGACCCTATTTGCTCTCATAATAAGGTTCTTATTTTTAAAATTATTGCACTTAAATAAATTAGACTATTAATTTATAGTTCTGTTAACTTCACAGAAAATTTTCAAGTAAAGGGGCACTATTTATTCACCTTTTCAATCATAGAGAAGAATAGGTATCTATTACACAGAAAACAAACATCATTACATATTTTTAAATTGAATTAACATATGAACCTTGGAAAATGAAAACAATATATATGCTATTTATCTAAGGTAGAATCAATAAGTCATAGTATTTTTACCATTTTTGGCTTGAAATTGAAAGCATGAAAGCTTTTTACCTAGAACTCTTTTTCTCATATTCATTAGGGAATATATAAGTGTGAGTGTGTAGGGGGATTATAATCATTTTAAAAACAAGTAGACGTGGAAAACCAACATAGAACAAATTACATGAATTACCCACTGAAGAACTGATATTGTTTAGGAAAAAAATCCAAGAATTTTATTGGATAATATATAAAATAAAAAAAATAATTCTAATCAAATTATCAGGCACTTCTACAATATATTTTCTGAGATCTTTATTATTTTCAGTTAAATTTTCCTCAAGTTTATCCCAAGTTGGACAGCTTCTTAATCTGTATACTTCTTCACTTTTGAATGCATGATTGTTACTAAGGTTTTTTTTGTCCTCAAGTTTTTTTTTTCTTTCATACTTACTGTAATAAAAAGTTGGCTACTCAATATGTTGGTAGTATTGATTGAAAACTGTGCAAGACCCTGTTCATTGGTAGTTACGTTGAAAAAACTATTGGCTTCATTTGAGGAGATGGAGACAAGTTTATTGGAGATAGGTACATTATTTGCATCCACCAGAAGCACCTAAAGAAGAAAAGTACTTGCTAAGTTATGTGGATAATACTGAGAGAGGGTAAACTCATGGGAACAGACTTATTTGCTGCCCTAACTGAGCACAAAAACCAAAGGCCAAGAATTAGCTTTTCCATATTGACTGCAAAACTGTTTCCTTCCATTTGAATCCTCATGTTTTCCATCTCTTTTTTATAATTTGAATTCTCACTCTATTTTATTTTCTGACACAAATTCACACAAAATGTTTCTTTTGAGAAAAATTAAATAACCATAAACTGGTAAAATTAACAGTTAATATGAATAAAATAATTATTATTTATTTTATTATTTTTTATTGTTCAATTACAGTTGCCCCCACTTTCTCCCATTACTGCTTATTTTGTTATTCTTAAAGTATACCTTGAATGTGAAAATAATACAAGAATAATAACCATAAACTGCACACTATTATAATTCCAATGTTTAAAATGAAAACCACTTATTCACTTATTTTAAACAGAATAAGAGATCTAAAGAAAGATACTGACAGACATAACTTGAGAGTCATTTGTGAGAAAGTCTATTGAAATTCTGATACTGGCTGGATAATGGCAGAAATATAGTTATTTATTATGAAATGGGTGGAACAAAGGGCTTGAAAGAACTAACTTACATGACATTAATCATCTTGATTAGTTACATGTTCAACAAAGAAACGGTGCCTCTGATTCTCATAATAATGTGTTGTGTGTTTGTGCATTTTATTAGTGATATGAAGGAAAATATCTACTTTTGTTTGGTTCAATGATTTTGGTCATATTAAGTAACTGATAACACTAACCAGGTATGGACTACATCAGTGTGTCCTCGAACTAGGTACAACTAGACACGTCATTTACCTGTAATATTGCAATATACTCTACCTGTCCAAAGAAGGGTATTCCTCGTCTAAAGTGTGAATCCACTTTCACAAACTTGAGTCTGGTTACAATGTTTGTGATTTTACTGGTCCCATGTCCAGTGAACTCTAGTTCTGAAAAATATGTAGAAAAGAGTAGGTACTCTTGAAGTTACTTTAGTTCTAAAATTCATTTTCTACCACCTCTGTTATGACCCCTGTTTTATGATGGGAAACAAGTCAATGTCTATTGCTTTATCTCCCATGTTAATTTGGTACTCAAACCTGTTCCCTCTTCTCTGATCTTGGCTTCCACGTTAAGTTCCATTTCATAACCCGCAGATTTAATATGGAACAAGTCTGTGTTTACTTCTTGGGTGGTGCAGCCATTGCTGTTGAGCTGAGAAGAATATAAGAATTGGTAAATGTCACACTGATTCAGGCCAGTAGTCAACAACCCACTATTTTCTTTCTGATGCTATGACAACTTTGGGTGAAACAGGTGAATCGACCTTTAGGAATTTAATGTTCATATTTGATTTGTAATCTCTATGATCAGTCATCAAAATGAGAATTTTGTTGACTAAGGGTAAATATTTTATTTTTGGTGGGGAACATTTGGGGATCAGCTTACTCTGATGCCCTTCAGTAAAATGGGGTAGCTCACTGGTTGCCAACAACAACAGTCTCTAGAGAGAACACTGTATACTAACCTGTTGACTGAATTCTTCACAGAAATCTTTTTTACAGTTAAAAGAGTGAAATAAATTTCGGCATATGCGCACAGTTGCGAGTCCTGGGACAGGTTTCCCATAGGTGTATCTGTCACGTAAGAAACAAATCAGGAACTGAGGAAAGGTATGTACATTTTCAGTACCAACCCAGCACAGCACAATTATTCTCTACAGTTCCCTGTATAACTTTATTTATTTTAGACTCATATCAGGTAGAAACATGTCTAGAAAATGCCTCTATCAATATATTACCCATTAAGACATTTGAAACTTTACTTCAGTGTACAACCAAGTTGTTTGGGATATTTTTATTTCTTCCTTTTAGCCTATTTATTTTTCTTATTCTTTTAATTTTGGAATTATAAATCAAAACTTGCTCTTTTTACCAAATAAAAATTATGTGATAAATAAAAACATGAGTAATAAACAAGACATAGAGAGAGACAGAGAGCAAGAGAGAGGGAGAAAGTCCTAAAAAACCAATCATGGGGTATATAAATTTTTGTTTGTGTGCACTCTATACTTACATTAGTTATTTCTCTCTATTTTTAATACAACTGGAATAATTGATAATTCTTTGGGGGGATCATTAGTTTTCTTTCCTATTTGCAAATGCTTCCAATATCACTTCAAGTAAACAATATAATCAGAACAACCAGTTCTGATTTCATACTGGTATGAAAACCAGTATGGAATTTCCTCAAAAAATTAAAAATAGAGATTATTTTAGTGCTTAAAAATGTGTTATTTTACCACACCCAGAGGATAGATGCAAAACAGCCAAACTTTTCTTTTAAAACTGGCTAAAAGAGAGAGAGCAAAATTAATTACATCAATGTACCATGAGAGAGCAATCAGGCAAATGAAACAAATGGCACATTTACAGGCCAATGGGCCCATTGTTTTCCATAAGCTAATACTATGGGGAAAAAGGAGGCTCTAGATTTTTAAAACTTTGAGGTATTTATATATTTCCTAAGGCATGTTTAAAAATATTAGAACAAAACTTTAGGGGAAGAATCAATGGAACAAAATTGGCAAATTTTATAATTTTTATAATAGGTGATGGGCACATGCAGTTATGTTTTACTGTTATGTCAACTTTTGTATGCAATTGAAAATTTCCACTAAGGTCAGGGGTAGGTTAAGGGGTGGAGGCATTGAGCAGAAAAGAGAAAAGACTCATGGATGTGGACGATGGTGTAGTGATTGCAGAACTAAATGGTAATGGGAAGAATACAATAAAATTTTTTTATGGTAGTTCACTTACAGTTGTCCTGCCTTTCCCCCAGTTTCTCTCCCTACCCCAGATCCCCCACTCCCACATCAGTCCCTCTCCATTGTCCATGTCCATGAGTCCTCTATTCATGTTTCTTGACTTGACCTTTCCCTTTCTTTCCCTTGTTATTCTCTTCTCCCCTCCCCTCTGGTCACTGTCAGTTTGTTATTTCCATGCTTCTGGTTCTATTTTGCTTGTTTGTTTCCATTGTAGAGACTTGGAAAAAAAGGTATATATGAGTCATAATAACCAAAAGCAATATGTAAAGACATTTTTATGAAAATCAAAGATACTTGAGTATAAATTCAAAATTAGTATCGAACAATTACCTTTAAGTTTATTAAGTGTGATAATGGCATCATGATTACATAATGCTACTATTGCTACAGCCTGGATGGAACTGGAGAGTGTTATGCTGAGTGAAATAAGCCAGGCAGTGAAAGACAAACACCATATAATCTCACCTGTAAGTGGAACCTAATCAACAAAGCAAACAAGCCAGCAAAATAGAACCAGAGATATGGAAATAAAGAACAAACTGACAGTGATCAGAGGGGAGGGTTATAACAGGGGAAGGAAGGGGAATGGTCAAGTCACATATAAAGGACCCATAGACAAAGACAGTGGTGTGGGGGGGCGTTGAATGTGGGAAGTGGGGGTGGGTAGGGCAGGGGAATATAATGGGGGGGGAAATGGGAACAACTGTAACTGTACAATAATAAAAAAGGAAAAATTTTAAAAATATAAATAAATAAATAAAATGTCACTGATCTTTAGAAGTCCATATATTGCAGCTGTGTCAAAATGTTATGATTTTTGTAATCTGTCCTGAATTGTTAAAGAAAAAAAAAGACATAGCTTATAAGGAAAGATGTTATTTGTTAAGTTATGATTATGAGTGTTTCCACTCTTGTGCATTTGGAAAATTTAATGCTAAAAATAAAGAGGAGTCATTGAAATAAGTTTTAAAAAGTACTGAGGAAAAAGTAATTTATAATTGTGTATATAGGTAAATAATCACTCAAAATTGAGGCAAAAACAAATTTCAGACAAAAACAATTTAACTCACATTCCACATACTGTTATTTTCACTTTTTTATCCACGATACTGATTATCTTTGGGACGTGAACTTTGACCTCAAACTTGGGAACCACTGTCAACAGAGATAACAAAAATAGGGAGGCTGGTAAACATTGAATGGAAATACAAATATTTTTATGCCTATAATTTTTCCCACAAAAATATCGTAGAAAGTTACATTCATTTTTCAATGTACAGTATCAACTTGAAGATGATTAAGTTTAACAATTTATGCAAAAGTTGACTTTGTGGCCACCACAGATCTCAATAATGTTAACAACTGATGATGGTTCCACTGAAATAAGAATGTTAATATTTGGCAAAGTGTAACTTGCTACTGAAAATCATCAAGCTCTTGTGAACTTCTGTGTTCACAGAATGATGATGGCCTTAGAATAAGATATCGTTGACTCTACTCCAAGTTAAACATACTTGTGGAAAAGTCAAAGGATCTAAGTGAGTTCATACTATGAACCAAAAAGTTATGACCCTTTTATCTTTCTTAATCCATACCAAATTCCTCCACGGTGAAGAAGTGCTCTATATGTCCACCCGATTCCTTCTTCACCACCACCTTGTAGGAGCCCTGAATTGGCTCTGATGAGAGGGGAAAGGCTAATTGTTTGAGACCACTCTCTAACTTGAGATTCTGCCATTGTCCAATTCGACTCCTTTTTGGATTCTAGAGATAAGAAAAGAGCATGGGAATAATATTTAGTCATGACAGCCCTTGACAAAATACATGACTTTTGGATTGGTAACTAACATTGCCTTCAGGGAAGAAACCCAGAAGGAAGGAGAACCACAATAAACCTGACATCTGAGAGTAGGAAAATACAGATCTGAACGTTGTTTTAACAGAAGTTTGTCTGTCTAAAATATTATCAGAACTTCCTCTTTCTTAAATGCATTAACTTATAAGATACCCTTTCTGTTGCTTACCTCAATGTATACCAGTGGAATCTGTGTGAAAAAATGAAAGAAGAGATGTGATTAGAATTTCACCAAAGACTACAATTTCAGACTTATGATCAAACAGCTTACTAGGGAAAAATAGTATTTGTAATAAAATATATTGGAATTTAACCTGAAAAATAAAGTAAGTGGAATTGTTCAGGGAAATCACTAAGTAGTTCTGAGAAAGCATGGATATATTTCTTAAAAAGTCATTATGTTATCATTTCCCTGAAAAATATTATTGCTGAATAATACTTGTTAATATTTATCAATTTACTAATATTATTCACCAATAATATTATTTAGGTACTAAAAACCCTTCTTTTTTTTTAAATATTTTATTTATTTATTTTTAGAGAGGAGAGGGAGAGAGAGAGAGAGAGAGAGAGAGAGAGAGAGAGAGAGAAACATCAATGTGCGGTTGCTGGGGGCCATGGCCTGCAACCTAGGCATGTGCCCTGACTAGGAATCGAACCTGCGATGCCCGATTCGCAGCCCGCGCTCAATCCACTGAGCTACGCCAGCCAGGGCGGTAAAAACCCTTCTTGTGAAGAATATAACCATACTATTTACTTACATAAATTAGAAATGGATACTCATAGAGTGATATGTTATTATTTAGCCTTAATAGGAAAGAATTCCCAGAATTATTTGGTTAAAAGTAAACCAAGAATATTTCTTCTAATTTTAAAATTGTGTATGCGTGGCTGATGTAGCTCAGTGGATTGAGCATGGGCTGTGAATGAAAGGGTTGCTGGTTCGATTCCCAGTCAGGGCACATGCCTGGGTTACAGGCCGAGTCCTTAGTGGGGGCGACGTGAGAGGCAACCACACACTGATGTTCCTCTCCCTCTTTTTCTCCCTCCCTTCCCCTCTCTCTAAAATAAAGAAATAAAGTAGTTTAAAAAAGTGTTTAATATCTAACTTTTAAAGTAGCCTTGCTTCTTTGCCTTCATATTGAAAGCTAGTTGAAGGAAGGAACACACAATTTATATACATGAAGACTTCATATATAATGTACATTACATATGCATAAATACATATCATACAGTGGAACCTCAGTTCTTGAACTTAATTTGTTCTGGAAAACTGTTTAAGAAGTGATCTGTTTAAAAACGGAATCTTCTTGGTTACCCGAGAGACACGTGACAGATCATACAGGTATCAGCATGAAAGTGTTGTCAGGTAGAGAATTAAGACCAATAATTTTGTTAGACAACTGAGACATTTTTTCCATGAACAACATGGCCAAGAACTGAATTGTTTGAGAACCAAGACATTTGAGAACTTAGGTTTGACTGTATAATAAAATATATTTTATAATGTGTATATATTTAGAAGAAGTGAAACTCTTTGGTGTTTTAATTAGTCATAAACTCCTTCAGAGTATGGATCTGGATAGCACATAACTTTTTTATTGTGCATCTTCATTTTGCTTAATGTAGTGTTTTGAGAGCAGTAATTGTAGCTATTTCCAGACTGATTAAATACTGTTATAAGAGAAAAGAGCTTCCTCACCTCTTACCCTTCAATTATGCCTTATAGAAGACTCTAGATTTGTAGTAAAGTTGGAATCCAGGTTCCTAAAAGAATGCCTTTCATCTCATTTTTCCTGCATATTCCCATCCTGCCTTGGGTGAGTGCTCTCATCCCACCACCCACCACTCACCACCCACCCAAAGTATAAATATTGAGATACTTACCAGTTCATTCAGGGGGTGAAAATTTTCATCCACAGAGACAATACGAAATTTTACTGGAAAAGAAATTCTCTGATGAGTCTCAGACATGATAAAGGAGGTATTTTGGGTAATAACACAGAGGGCCAAGAGATCAGGAAAATGGTGACTTTGGCTGGAAAACCTGTTGAGGAGGTGGCTCTGCTTAGTGTTGCCCCAAATGGTGGAATTTCCCTACATACCTGTCTGTCCTGGTTTATAGATGGGCTTGTCTGTCTGGACAAAGATCAGACTTTGATCATTCTTTACCAATACTATCTTTCTCTTCCTGAAGTCTTGTGTTGGTCCCTTTATCTGGACAGTGAAGAAAACCACCTCTGAAGAGGATGAGATCCTTGGGAGCTAAAGAACAAAGGATGCTATTGAGGACCAGCTCAGTCTTCTCCTTCTGACTCCTTCAACCATGACTACTTTCTCTCTCTTCTTCAGTTTCACCAAGGGCTAGGTAAATATGAATATTTCTCCAGGTATAAGAGCGTAGATATTAATATGAGAACAATATCAGTAAGAGCAGCCATCAATGGAACCTCATACAACTTATTTGGAACTCTACTTTTTAAATTGTACTCCTATTAAATGACAATGTGTATTCTGAACAAATGGAGAGAAACATCTCTGAAAAAGTATGGGACTATATAGGAGCTAAGTATCCTAAGCTGGGCAACCTCACAGAGGTACTGTATATTTGTTTGGAGAATCTTGAACCATTTATACATTCCAGGGACAAAGACACCTAATGTCCCTCTGCAAGAGAGGAATTCTGCTATATGCTGTTCTATAATGAGGTATTTGTTTAAGCTGTTTCTAGGCATTGCCAACTCTGGCCCAACAGAGATGGTTATACAACAAAGCAAGAAAACTCCTCTAAATTGTACAATTTCTGTGGCTAATACAACTATTAATATTTTTTTTGGAATTAAATTGAACTTTAGCATGTACAAAAATATTTCTCCCCTACTCTGGTGAAAAAATTCATGGTTCATTCCTCAATAGCTAAAAACTCATTCACTTTGGCTTTCTGAAATTCTCACTAACCTTCTAAAGTCATTCTTTGGGACTGAACACAAGCTGTCCATCACCATGACTCAATATAATGCACCAAACAGGGACAGGCAGCTAGTACTCACAGTGAAGGAGACACAGCGGAATAAGTCCTCCTCTGTCACCAAGTCAGCGAAGAGGCTCCTGTTCTCCCTGGGAGACTCCAAGGAAGCACTTAGAGTCACTGTCTCATTCAAGTGGCTCAGAAGGAGGCAGACTTTCTCAGGGGTCCCAGTGTGGAGCAAGTAGGGGACCAGTACCATATACTGCCTGGGAAGGGAAAAAGGCCAAATCAGAGAAAAATACAAGATGGCAAGCATTTTCAACCA
>PVIA01011948.1:0-41009 GCA_004024845.1 Tonatia bakeri | reverse complement strand
CTCAGATCCTCACTGCAGTGCTTTCTCTGTAACAATGGCTACTCCTTTAATCCCCCCTTAGTACCGCTCTAACTTTATCCCTCTTTTCATTTGCTCAGACCACAAACTTTGAGTCCATCACTGCCTCCTCTTTTCCTTTGATATTCCACGTGTAGTCCTTCAACACTTTTTGTCTCTAATCTCAAAGAAATAGTAATAAGACAGATGCTGACTAGTTTTTGCCACCTCCCTTGCTACTGTCATGATGATGCAAACTACTGTTGCTACTCGCCTGGGTAAATCCAAGGGCCTCCTGACAGAGAAATCAGATGACCTCATTAAAATATCAGTCTGATGACATCACTCTTCTGCTCAAATTCCTCCAGCACATAATATGAAGGCAACAAGGGGTTTACAAGGTCCTCCTGGGCCTGCTGGCCCCTTATTAGCTCTCTGACCTCATCTCCTGTCACTCTCATCATTCCGCATTTGTAGCCAGACCCTAGTTGTAGTCCGTTTGTCTTTCCGTAAACACCTGTGAGCAGCCAGGCTGCTCCCTGTCTGACAAGGATTCCTTCAGATATGTACATGCCTTCTCTCTAAAGCTTCCAGAGAGTCCTCCCCCAGCTACCATAGTTAAAATCGCGACCACCATCGCTCACTCTTGGCACTGTTTATCCTCATTCCTATTTTTTTTTTTTTTTACCACAGCATTGATGGTCTTCTAAATACTCTGTTGTCTGCCTTCTCCTAGTATAATTAGAGCTCTCTGCAGGCAGAAATTTTGGTTTGGTTTGCTAACAGTTGCATCCCAGTGTCTAGAGTGGTGTTGTGCATATAGCAAGCACTCAATGAATGTGTGTCAAACAAATAATTATGAAGAATAATGACAATATTAGAGGCTAATATAAGTTGCCTTTCTGCATTGGCTACACACCGTCTTTACAGGAATTATTTATGCTCACAATCCTATGAAGTTGGTGTTTTTTTTTTTGTTTGTTTTTTGTTTCCTCCATGGGAGGAACCTGAGGCACTCCAGAGGGAAAACTTAACTGAGGTCACAGGTGGCAGTGGCAGAACGGAAACGCAAACCCAGTCTCTGCCCCCAAGTCTCTGCTTCCTTAATCGTAACCTTGCACTTGTTTTCATCAGAAGCTCATATGACATTTGATGCATGGGTTTTATGTTTTCTTTTTAAAGCTGAAGACCCTGTTCACTATTTGAGAGAGTTTCTCCTTTATGTAGATACATGGAAGAAATTCTCTCAGGTCTCAAGAACAGGCAGCTATTTCTCTAGCTACCTAGCTCAATTTTCTTTTTGGACACTGAAGTGTCTAAAGTTTTTTTTGCCATCTGGGTTCCTCTCTAGTACACTCAGAGAGAAACTTTGAACTGAGTGTACCATTCAGTGTTGGGTGGTAATTGTGATCTTGACTTGTACTACTTTATAAGTGCCCCTATTCCCATACACATTAAATTTCCTTTATTACATTTTATCTTTTATACTGTGTAGTATTTGTGTAAACTCCCTAATTCCTCTTTGGGAGGAGATGACGTGGAGATAAATACACTTATTTATAAGTTAAATAAAAGAGTAGGCTTCTTGTACCACATTGCTTCAATCTCATATAAAACTGTTCATTCCTCAACTGTCCCTTACCTGCATTGTGGGTGAGATACTACCAGGCACAGCCATGAGATAAAAAGAGCATGCAAGTAATTTTGTACTTTTATTTTCCAGATGCCTATATCCTTAAAATAACGTGCAGGGGATTTGTGGACAATGTAAAGGAAAGGCAGAGACTTTTGTGGATGAAGAGGGGGGTGGTAATGGGGGAATGAGTGAAATCAGAGAACAGCCAATGAGACCCCGACCAGCAGAGGTGAACCCTGCCTCTTGCAGCCCTACTAGGAGGTGGTCAGACCTTTCTCCATGGAGTGCCTAGGAAGGCTAGACTCAGGCAGTCTCACAGGAAACCTCTGGGTCCTCAGCTCAGCCCAGACAATGGGAAGCTGAGGAGTTGTGTAGCCAGAGACAGCATAGCTTCTCTGAAACCTGTTTAGGATGATGGCCTGTAGAAGAATTGCATGGCATCCTGAACCACGCCAGAGCTGTGGACCCATCCTGGGGATGAGTAAGAATGTGGAAAGCTTTAACAGGAATCTAATCAACAAAACAAACAAGCAAAATATAACCAAAGACACTGAAATTGAGAACAGGCTGACAGTGACCAGAGGGGAGAGGGGAGGGAATTTCAGGGGAAGTGGGGAAAGGTTTGAGAGAACTAGTATAAAGGACACATGGACAGTAACAAGGGAGGGTGGAGAGGGGAGGGAGGTAGGGAGGGCTGGGGGGTGGCCTGGGGTGGGGTAAAGGGCAGAAAACTGTACTTGAACAACAATTAAAATAAAAAAGAAAAAAGAAAAAAAGAATTCAGAAAGTATTTGAGGTTAATTTTTCTGCCAGCTCCTGGGGGATCAGAGTCAGAAAATGAGTTGAGTGAGAGAAAATAACTTTGTAAAAAGTGACATTTTTGCAAAGTTGAGTCTGTGAACCTACATATGTATAAGATGCCTCAAGTTCCTTTTGGAACCAGGCGCAGTCCAAACTAACCAATCAACCCAACAAAAAATAAATGCATTATCTAAGAAGAAAACATGTAAATAAAATGATATGAATGAAAGATAAAGAACTTAGGGTTTGAATTATATTATGTTCAAGGTTTGAAGCATAACATTTAAATGATATTCAAACAATCTCTAGTGATACCCTGAAGGCTGAATTAAAATCTGCTCTATCAAATTTCTCTTTCCTGCAAGATAGCTTATACATTGTTATGCATAACATGAGGAATGACCAACAATTTGACGTGAAGTATTTTATCAGGGTAAGATTATTTTGGTAAATAGTTGTTGCTATTATTAATTATACATTTTCAGTTCTGTACTCTGAATTTTAAAACACAGTCTTGAGGCACTGTTTCCCTTCATTTGCTAATTTTTTTCTTTCTTTTTTTGTTGTTGTTCACGTACAGTTGTCTCCATTTTCCTCCAATCACTCCCCCACCCCAGCCACCACCTGCCCCACCTCAATCCTGCCCCCCTTTTGGCTTTGTCCATGTGTCCTTTATAGAAGTTCCTGAAAACCCTGCTTACAACATAAGGGCAACTTAAAATAATGAATTTATCACATTCTAAGTTAACATACATCTTGCCATTAAAGTAGTCACATAAATGCTGGTCTCCCATACGTGCAGAACAAATACAACTTGCAAACTCACTAAAGCCCTTCCTAGTGTTTCCAACTCTACTCCCACTACAATTTGGGGATGTTACATCTGAAATCTGGACCATTTCCATCAAGTAAAAAGACTGCATTCCCAGAATGGAGGGTCACAGATAAAATATGTTTTTCCCACTAGTTCTACCAAGACAATCTGCCCTTCCTCCTTGAGCTCATGTAGGGACATCAGATGGAAAAATGGAATTATGGTGATACTGTCCTGTTACTAGTTCCTATAATTCTTAAAAAAAAAAACAACAAAGATCCAGTGCCTTGTACAGTACTTCCAAAATATCTTGCATTGATTTCCAGTTTACAAGTCTTGGAATAAAAAGGCTTTCAGGTGGAGTTTTTGTGTCATTTTAAAATTTAATTTGCTTTCATTAAACAGCTCAACTCAAAAATTAATTAATGTTCTATATAGGTTTTATAAAAACATAGAAATTGTTTACACTTTTAGGCCTAAATTCTTTTATTTATGTACAGAAGTTCTAGAGGAGCTTTCCAGTGGAAAACTGCATTTTTGTTTGTAGCTTTCACAGTGCGTGCCGTTCGTAAACGTTAGCGTTTGTAACGTCACAGTCCGTATTGTTGACATCCAGAAATAAGTAAAAATTCACACCAAAAGGGAAAAAGTGAAAATCACTAGGTTAAGGTCAATTTGTAAATTCATGAAAACTTCCGGTGAAATTTTCAGTAACTCAGAGACAGAAATTTTTGTTCATGGTGGGTTTTTCAACCCACTGTTTCATGCCAGTTAAACCCAATCTGTTTTTCTTGGGCTGCAGCATCAGAATCTTATGGATATTTGTTGAAAAGGAAAGTTGCAGGGTCTAATCTCAATTTATTAATTCCAACCTTAGGTTCTTATTCTAATGCACTGATTTCAATCCTTCCTCAAGATCTCTACTGGTACAGCCTTCTGAGCAAAAACACAAATGATTTATTTTACACTCAATTTTGCTCATAGCAGAATCAGTAAATGCCATTAAGCCACGGACCCCTCTTATTCACCCCACTGCAGCTAGACTGCAGAGGAAAGAAAGTTGAAAAACTAAGAAGTATTATGATATGAATAGCCACATGGCTTCAAAGAGAAGAAACCTGGAGTGAGACCAGGAATAAGGGTTGAGCGTTTCCCCTTAACTTTATTGACAGGAGAAAACATTAGGGATAACACACAGTATTGCAGAGAGCCAAGGCTGGCACTGCTGGCCTTTAGAACTCATATCCAAACTTGGGCAATTTCTCTGGGTCTCAATAGTTTCATGTGGATAGTGACATAAAGGGCAGGTATAGGTGACTACTGATTTAAATACATTACAAATCCAACATTAAAAGTGATCATGATGGCTTGATTAGTATTAGTTATCAAAAAAACTTACTAGTGATCTGTGGCTAGTGCTACACTATAGTTAACAACACCATACTGTAGATTTGAACGTTGCTATGAAATAAAACTTCAAAGTCCTCATCACAAAAACATTGTAACTATCTGAGGCGATAAATATATTAACTAAGCTTATTGCAGTGAACATTTCCCACTATGTACTTATATCAAATTGTATATGTCATTACGCTGTACACCTTAAATTTATACAATGTTATATGTCAATTACATCTCAGTAAAGCTGGGGAGGGGATGTTATTTTTTCCAACTCTTCCAGGGGGAAGTTTGTGATTAATTTACTATCCAACTGCTTTAAATAGATTCTGGTTAATATAAGTTCGATTATATTTTCTACTAGTTTTATCTTTTACTGTGATACATGTTATATTTATAGAGGAATATGGAGAGTTTAATAAGTAGTACAAAGTGATCATTAGTGTAACAATCAAGTCAAGATGTAGACCATGACTGACACTCAGATCTCCTCCCCACCCCATGCATCCTTTTCCAATCGCAGCTCTTTCTTTCCCATAGAGGTAGCCCCTGTCCTGACTTTATAGGACTATTTCTCTTATTGTCGTAGTTGTGTTGTCCCTATACACTTTATCTAAACTAAGAATAGATTTGCCTATTTTTGAACTTTGAATAAATACAAAAGTATTTTGTGTTACTTTGTGCTTTTCGGGTTTTAATGTTTGGAAAACCAAGCCATAGCAGACCTTTCATTTTAATTGCTGTGTACTATTTTACTAAATGACTATGCCACACTCACCCATTCCACTACTGGGAACATTTAATTTGAATACAGTTTAAGGATATGCTAAGCAATTATGAACTGTTGTCCATAGCAGTTATGCTGTTATGAACATACTTTTCTCCTGTCTTCTGCAGCACGTATCCATGCATTTCGCTCAAATATATATTTAGCTGTGGGATGTAAAGTCGCAAGGTATTCTATCTTCAATTTAACTGGGAGTGCTATACCATTTTCAAAGTGGTTTTGCTACTTTAATGATCAGCAATATATGATGATCAGCAATACACAAGCATCCCTGAGAACTGTCACTACCTAATTGTGTAAATTCTTCAGGTTACTTAGTTTATTATACTAATTCAGTCATCCATCCACCATTCCTTTAATAATTTAGGGTTTTCTATGTGCCAATCAGTGCGCTGGTGATACGGACTCTGACCAGCAGTGTCTGCAGTGCTGTGAACGTGACGAACAAATCACACCGGCTGCAGAAGTCCTGTGGAGAACAGGGAGGGCACAGCCTTCTCTAAGTGAGAGAGAGGGCCCTGGCCCTTGCCTGGACAGGCTTTTGTTACTTTCCAGGAGCATATATCAAAGAAGGTTCTCATTCATTATGCTCAGGTTTGCTTTAGGTGATTACCTTTTACAGATAACAAAGGAAAGGATGTTGCTGATTAGTTCTTACAGATAACAAAGAAAAAAATGGTGCCAATACAAGGGAAGCAGTGATTGAACTGGTTACACTCCATCCTTGGGAGGTTTAGCTCAGACTTTAGGAAGTTACTTCAAAGACATGCAGTAAACATTTGCTGCCTCAATTGAGGGTGAGGGAGTTTTAGCAAAGGCAAACCTCAAAGCAGCCTAGGTGCAATGCAGGCCTGGTTTCCCATGGAAAGCTAATCTGTGGGCCTGGCTCCTGTGTGCCACCTCACACCTGTCAGTTTTCCGAATCAGGGCTGGGCTACATTTGCCATTGCCATGTGGATCAGTTCCCTATAGCCTAGGCACTATGAACACAAAAGAGAAAACAATAGACACTGACTCTCTCACTGTGTCCACTATAAAAGGTGAAATAATGATAAACCAATCCTGAGTGCCCCTCAGAGTGCAAATTTCTATCAGCACTACAGGGGGCCAATAAACTATGAACATGAGTTTTTGGAAAATGTCCTACTGCAAGGTATAAAAACAAACAAACAAAAAACACCTAATTTATCATATTGGTAATGGTTAGAGACCATATTCAATAGAAGTTCAAGTTGCTTCTTCTATTCTGTTGGTTTGATATGTGCATCTTATATGGGGAATATTTTTCTTTCATGCCACAAGACACAATTCCTGGATTGTTGCTTTAGAGGTTATAGGTTACATATTTTAGCCTGATAATCTACTGATAGAATGAAGAAAAGTTGCCTCAAAACAGCAGCAAATGGTATGCTATGCTTCATGTCAGAATATTTAGTCAGTTCAGTTTTTAAATAGGAATTCTGACTTCATTTAAATTCAATGAACACACTTTTCTGAGTGCCGATGGTTTGGCACATGCAAAGCTGCTATGCTCATAATTACAAAATTAGTGCATATAAATCATATACAAAGGCATTGAATCATTACAGCTCTGGTACTCAGACACAAATATACATTTGTGTGCAAAAATTAAAAGAAAAAAATAAAGAACCTGAGCAAATCTGTCACTGAATGAATATCAAGTAAAAGACCACACAGCATCGTAATTCTCTTATTCCCATACTAATTTTCCAAAGGAGTTAGTTGCGATAACCCAAGTCTGGCAGTGGTCTGCACAGCATGCAACTGGAGAATTATATGTCATCTGAAGATGTATGAAAAAGTGATTTTCCTCAACTGTATTATTGCACTGTTCTTAATCCATTCAAACTCATATTATTTAAGATAAATGCTTCTTTTATTTTTTTTCTTTTTGGTGAAATTTCTTCTTTTTTTAATGAATTACTTTATTGTTGTTCAATTTGTTCTTAATATTCCTTGGTAGGCATTTAAGCCTGTGCAGATTCTCTGGATTATTACATGGCACATGTCACTGTATCACATCAAAGAAACATGAAAAATGTATGGATCATATACAAATCAAAGTAGTTGTAAACCTCAAAATGAGTTTAGAGTGGTAGGAAGCAACTGCCAATGGAATGTGTAAAGCTCAAGGTTTGGGGTTTGCACTCAACACAGGATACCAGCAGCAACCTCTGTCTGCCCTGCACGAACAACCGCTGCAGGCTTCCTTAAGCGCCCATCACCCAGAGAGGTTGCCAGCACTGTTTATAGTCACAAATACAAATTACTTACTGTAGCATATTAAGTAATAGGGTGGATTTATAGTAGCAGGAGAGGCTGATAAAACCACTGGCAAGATGTAGCTTGAAGAAGTAAACACATTAACCAGAAGGAGCAGCTGGAAAAAAAAAGCACAGGCATATGGGTGTGCATTTGGTTAAAATGCAATGTTGACTTCAAAATGATGGGAAAGTAATTCTCTTCCTTCTATGCTCACCCCAAGGCTCAGAATCTAAACAGGATAGTTTCAAACTCTGTTGTCTGCCTGCTGCTGGAAATCAGGTGTAGTGTATGTAAGTCTTGTATTACTGCTCTAAGTCCACAATCCTTCACAACAATCCCTGTGGCTAGAAAAGGGAATGGCTGTTACACAAGCATATATTCTCATTGTCAGCTGTAGAAAATGAGCAGAAGATGAGAGAGCCCTAGGACTTATAGTCCTGCCTCAATCTAAATATGGCCTCCAAACTATTTTTGCTTCATTATTTTGGAAATCAATACACACCCACACATACATACACACCCATGTTACTATAAGAGAATACTTCTGAAAATTTCAAGTTAGGGTAAAAGGCTCTTGCTCGGATTACATAATTTTAATTATGTCTTCCTTCTGGCATTTTAGCAGGTGGCATTTCAGTGATCAACGAAGCTCCAGCATCTGGCTTCTTTGTATTGTATTACACTAGTCTGCCAGTCCGCTGCTCTAGAATTGCATTATTGTCGCCATAATTTGTAGATGCCTACAAAAACCAGATCTTCTGGCACCTTTCCTCAGTTTGTAGCATAAGAATTATCCTGAATTTCCTTATATTTTATACTTAGGGAGACTTTTTTTTGTTCCAAACTTTCTTTTTCTTTACCTCTTTGGTTCCTTTGAAAACCCTTTCACTTATAGCATGTGTAGTACTCAAGACAAATTGCAATAGACACATCAAAGCACAAACAAACCCGGACATCTCAGGCTGTAAATAAATTGTAACTGAATGATTAGAGATGTCAAATGTGCCGGGGAAAGATGGCATCTGGACATTTCAACACACTTTCATCTTGCATAATGATACTTTGTATATACCTCCGACTTTGATGTAGTGCTTAAAACATGTTGTCATGTCTATCACCTCATTTGATCTTTACGGTATTCTTGTGAGCTAGGCAGGAAAGGCATTCATTCAATATTTATTGAGCAATTCCTATGTGCCAGGCACTGTTCTTGGCACTAGACATGGAGAGATAAATACAGGAAACTTCCCTGTTTTAAGAGAAGGGGATTATCTTCTGGAGATTCTAACTGCCCATCTGCACATGTGGAAAAGGAAGTATCAGGACGTAAAAGCTGGCCCCGAGTAAGCAGTGGCAGGGACGCAATTAGTAATGAGGTCTCTGGGTGCTGCTCTTAGGTCCCAGGTTGCTCGTGGTGCCTGTTCAGATAGGTACTAATTGCTGCAAAGAATGATGATGATGAACCCTGAGCAGATGTATTCAGTTTCTTTATTTGTATGGAAATCCTCAACTTGATCTTGACAATATATCATGTGCACTTTTAAAAGTTCTTTACACTAAAGGATTTTTAAAGGATTTTAAATCATTAATTGTATTGGAAGGAAATATTTTTGGTATATGTATCTGTTTTATTGCATAAACTGGTCCTGGTGGACCATGAGCAAGAAAGCAAATAGATTCTTTCTCACCAAGTCGCCTTCAACAATGTGTATAAAATTGCCTTTCTCCAGGTTTCTTAAGTTGCTCTCTGGTATTTCAAAGATCATCCAAATTCATGTAATCACTTATCCAGTTGCAAGTTTCTCCCTCCTCCCAGCTGAGTCTGGACTCAGTGCCTCCCTAAGGACAGGGGGTATAGTTGACTTCTTTACTCATCCCCCTGGGCTCTGCTAGACTTTTTCCTTATTCATGGTGCTGCCTCTTGATCCCACAGTTTGGACTGGGTAGACAAAGAAGCAGCAAAAAGTAGATAGGTCTCACTTGACTCATATAGGTCAAAGCTACTATTGGTACCCTTTACATTCTGATGTCCAGATACTGCTTTTCCTCTTTTGGAGTACTTCTGAAGGGTTTTCAGACTTCTGTTGCTGGGGGTTTTCCAGCTGCAGCACTCCGACATGAGTGATGTCTCTTCAAGCTGATGCTTCTGTGCCTTTCTTCAGTACTTTTCAGTGGGCATATTACAGGCACACTCCAGGATTTCATTGGTTGCCAATACTGTCATTTGAAACAATGGATGGCACAGAAATTATATTGGTGCTGATGCATAGAAATCACATATAAATTATGACTCATTTCTAAATCTCCAATACGTACAGCCCATTAGACTGCTACAAGAAAACTTCAGTTTGATTTAGAGCTTCACTTTGGAGTTATGCTCTAAGGAATGAAGAGAAACCAGATTATCAGTTTGCTGGGATTAATTTTTTAGGAGGTAATCTATCAAGCTGATATTTAATGTTTTATAAATGCTCAGTACAAATTCCAAAGGAAAAATATATTTTGCTATTCTGATTATAGCAGCCCACTCTGATAACATCATATGATGTGGTATTGCTGGAATCTGCTGAGAAATAATATTACTATCAGACTCACTGGTTTTAACACAATCAGGCCCATGGAAATATCTCTGACTAAGATTGGCGAAAAGTCAACAGCCAATGAAAACAACAAGTACAATCATTGTGTACTTTCAGAGTTGAGGAGGCCATCCAAATGCACCTTGGTGCATTAAAGCACATTAACTCAGGTATGACTTAGAATTCTTCATTCTTTGAATGTGAACGATGACACGAGTAAAGGCATTCTGTCTCAGATTCACCCTATAGACTATCCTAGCTGCTTTGCCTTGTACCAGTCTTTTACACGTTCTGAATTCCACTGGTACTCATCACTAATATCCATGGCAATTTAATGATGTCTTCTACCACCACCGCTCACATACAGACTCTACTTTTGGGTAGAGGACATGCCTCACACATTTCCTATATTTTCCATAGTGTCCCTAGCATGGTGCTAGGTAAATAGAAGGTATCTCATAAATACCTGTGTATCACTAGTAAGGATAATGCCAACTACTCCTGAGAAGGAGAAACTACATTAAATGTTGTTATATTTTATGGGCAGTGAATAAGCACTAACACCTAATTTACTCAGGAAAGGTACTGCATGCTTTAAAAAGCTTTGCAATTTTCTTTTTTTTGTGTGATACTATTTCAAAGCAGAGTAGCTCCCAATAGGCTAAATTCTGGGGCATATTTATTAGTTCTTTATTTGATAAGACTATGGATCTCCTTTCATTTAGATATATTTTCCTCAGCTATGGTCGAGCTATTTTTTCACTTCATTGTAGTATTCTGAAACCAGGGGGCATAAAATCACTTTCCTATTGACTTTTTTCCCTGGAAAAATAAGAATCACCTCTGTCCTGTTGTAGGACACTAACAAAAGCAGCCACAGCACCCTGAGGCTAGGTGGTATCTGAGCCACTAATCAAAACCAAATGCACAGCACTCTCCAGTGGAGTAGGAGTCACCATCGCCGCTTACCCCTCAGTCCAGCATCCTACATCTCCTCATTCAGATGAGTGGGGGAAAAAGAAAATATGGTGAAAGAAAGGAAGAAATTGGAAAAGTGACTTCAGCTCTAACCTTTGGCAAACTAACAGTCCTGTTTGTGAGGAAAGACTGGGAAACCACTACAGAGTACAAACTCCATCCTACAATTGCCTGTAAGGCCCAGGTGGCAAACACAAGGCCTGTGGGCTGAATCTGGCCCTCTACCTTGTTTTATCTGGCCTGATACCTTGTTTCTACCTGGCAGCAGTGCTGAGCTCTCACTTAACTGTTAAGGAGTAGTTACATTTATATAGTCCTAAAATTACATTCGGCCCTTTGAAGCCACCACGAGGCTGATGTGGCCCCCCCGTGAAAATGAGTTTGACACCCCCGCTGCAGGGTTATTGGGGTCTATGGAAGAAGCTCTACAATATCATTAAAGGTGTTGAAAGATAATAGAAAACTGGTTTTCTACAGCACTGAGGCAATTAGCTCTTCTATTAATATGTTCCCGTCAACCACCATAGGAAGAAACAAAACAAAACATTAGCTTTCCTTTTTCATCACCCTTTCCCCACACTCATAACTTACACCCCTACCGCTGCCTCACTTGAGGTAGTGATTTTCAATTGGTGTGCCGCAACTGGAACACTGCCAAGTGTGCCACGAGAATTAAAACATGCGAGCCTGACCATGTAGTCAGGGGCACTGACCTCTTTTCCCTTAGACTGTCATATAAGAAAATGACAATATCTAACACAATGACAGCTGTTGGATGTGAATGAAACAAATTTATATCTATTTTTTGTCAGATTGGCAAAACTTGTATTTTTTGGTGTGCTGTAGGAACTAGTTTATGTTTGCCATGAGATGAAAAAGGTTGAAAATCCCTGCCCTGAGGTATTGAGGACATTAGATTTTGCATCAAGCTTTTTCCCTAGGTAAGTTAAAGCTTTTGTATCCACACCCAAAGAGGGAAAGTGAAAGAAAGTAGGCATAGTCAGTTAATCACAGACATCTGGAGATCTGAGCTTTCCAGGAGTACATGGGCAGCACGGGGACTGATCTGCATGCCACTCTGGGGCAGTGGCGTGATGGAAACAAATGTGATTCCTGCAACTGCTTTCAATCAAAGGCACATAAAGTGGTCACGAGGTAGGAGGTCCAAGTAAAAATGATACATGCAGACTCTGAGTAAATGTCAAACTGTGACCAAAATCTGTCATTTTCAAGAGCTAAGAAACTCTTTTAAACTACAAAATACAGTGCAACTTGTGCAACATGATATAAACTGCTTAACACCATACGAGCCTCAGGAACTACTATCACAATACAACTAACTGATTATGCCATGAAATTAATATTGAACAATTACTGGATCAACATATGCACAATGCTCATTAGAGCATCTGAGTCACCACTGCAATAAGAAAACTGTCATTTTGCCAGAAGACTTAGTGTTGGTTTTAGTAGTCAGTATGGTAGTCCCCTTTTATCTGTGGGCATATATTCCAAGACCCGCCCCACCAGGGGTTGCCTCAAAGTATGAATTGTACTAAGTCCTATATGTACTTTTTCATATATACACATAACTAAGGTAAAGTTTAATTTATTTTTATTGTTTATTCTATTAGAGTTGTCCTAATTTTTGATAAAGTTTAATTTATAAATTAGGCACAGTGAGAGATTAAAACAAAAACTAATAATAAAAAAGAACAATGATAACAATACACTATAATAAAAGTTAAGTGAATGTAGTCTCTCTCTCTCAAAATATCTTACTGTACTGTCCTCATGCTTCTCCTTGAGATGATGTGAGAGGATAAAAAGCCCACATGGTGAAACCGAGTGAGGTGAATGATGTAGGCACTGTGACTTAGCACCAGGCTACCACTGACTTTCTGATGATATATCAGAAGGAAAATCAAAATTGGCAAAAAAATTATTTTTCCTTTATTTCACAGTTAAAAGATTTGTTGTTGCCAAAGATCTTAGTGATTTCAGCATATGACATTTTTCCCCCTCCTTATTAAGAACTTGCACCTTGTCACTCAAAGGAAGCACTTTACAGCTTTTCTTTGGCCAATCTGAATTACCAGCACCTTGGAGCCATTATTAGGTAAAAGAATGGTTACACAAACACAGCACTGTGATACCGCCACAGTTAACCTGATAACCAAGATGGCTACTACATGACTAATGAGTGATGTGAGGGGGGCGTATACAGCGTGGACATGCTGGAGAAACGGATGACTCATGTATTACGGAAAGGAGCAGGTCACAAGATTTCCTCACACCACTTAGAATGGTGCACAGTTTGGAACTGATGAATTGTTTATTTCCAGAATTTTCCATTTAATATTTTTGGACCAGGGTTGAGCATCAGTAGCTGAAATCACAGAGTGAAACTACTGGTAAAAGGGGTCTACTGTACTTTCAACAATCATTACTATGATAGTTTAACAGGTTGAGAGAAATCAGGAAACTATTCACTTGCAGACTAACCATTCTTCCTGAGGCCACCTCTCAATGGTGGGCCAATGAGTCCTAAAAATTTCAAAAACAAACAAACAAAAAAAACCCTAAGTAATATTACTTTCCTTTACTTCTTAGGAGAGCACAGATCTTGACTTGGGTGTTGAGTGACCTTGTAAATTTGGCCAAGTGACATAACCACCATGAGATGCAGTTTCTAATCTGCAAAGGGGAGGAGAGGATAAAATATATCTATCTCATTGAGCTGCTATAAAATTCAATGAGAGTGCATGAAAGCCATGTAATGAACAGTCAGTAAACATGAATTTCCTTCTCACTAAAAGGCATTAAATGTATATTACTTTGACTAATGTCTATTAAAAATTAAAACAAAAGTCCGTGCTGTGCATTCAGAGAATGTACCTCATATTCCTCATAGTGACGGCTGCCGAGATTGTTCAAACAATTCTTGTGAAAGCCTGGGGAGTGAGGAAAACATACTTGAATTAACCCATAGCACTGTTAACTTATTAGTGTGGTTAAAAAGAGTTGTTGACTGATGGCTTCCAACAGTGTTTACAGTGGGCGTTACCCTAGGTTCATTACAGTCAACATGCATTCACTTGAAATGTAATAAATCTCTATTGTAACTTATCTTTTTAAGATTCTACAGTTCATATAAATTGCTCTTATGAACAAGCCCACTTTACTTTCATTAATTGAAATCTATGATTTGACACCTTTAATTTATTGTAGTTCTTATAAAAAGCACTGAATGAGGAAGAGGACATGTGGTTTATTTTGCGTCACTCTAGCAGAAATGTAACATAAAAATGAATAAAAATGACTTTCATAAGGTGAGCATTATAATCTAATTGGTTACCTCCACCTTATAAATTAGAGCTAATTAGCAAAACAAAAAACAAAGAAAAAAACTCGATCTCAGAGTAGTTATATAGGTTGGCCAGAATTACATGGTCAGTCAACTCTCAAGATTTAAGCTTGTCTTCTTGATTCAAAGTTAATATTCATTCTATTTGCTGTGTTTTCTCAAGAAGTATATTTGGGGTTTTCATGGAAATTTCTAGGACTCAGTGACCCAAGACTAGGATCCAAGACTAGGTAAAAATTAGTCTTCACTGTTTGTATAATCTATGTGAAAAGCAAAGCTCTTTGAAAACTGGAATCCCTTTTTCTTCATTCCTCCTATTTAGTAAAGCAGTTTTATGTTTAACCTATATTGATGAGTATTTTAAAATTAATTTGTAGAGAAAACTTTTACTCATTCATATTAATAAAAATATTTTAAAACAAGTATAATAGGAACACTGGACAATCGAAACAGATAGCGGCTGTGTATCACAAGCACTGCATAGTGACTAATAAAAACTTTACTTGTTCTGAATTTCAATTGCCACCAGTTCCTAAATTCAATGACTTATATGTAGAGCAATAATCTCTTGTGTAAAGATAAGATTTAAAAGTAATGCTGTTTTTTCTTTACAGCTGAGTAGTATTCCATCGTGTAAATGTCCCATAGTTGTTTTATCCACTCATCTACTGATGGACACTTAGGATGCTTCCATATCTAGATGATTGTAAATAATGCTGCAATGAACATACAGGTGTTTATGTTCTTTCAAATTAGTATTTTACCCTTTGCAACAGCATGGGTGGACATGGAGAACATTATGCTAAGTGAAATAAGCCAGTCAGAGAAAGACAAATAGCATATGATTTCACTCATATATGGGATCTAATGAACAAACTAAACTAACAAACAAAATAGAGACAACTCATAATGGAGAACAGGATGACAGCTGGGGCAGAGAGGTTAGGGAGCAGAGGGATTGAGTAAAAAAGAAAAAGGACTCATGGACATGGACAATGGTGTGGTGACTGTGGGTGGAATGGGGGTATAAGGGGGTTAAATAGTAATGGAAGAAATACAATAAAAATAAATAATTAAAAATAAATAAATAGAAGCAATGTTTCAAGATTAGAAAGCAATGGAAGCATATGCTTACATATCAGCAGTGTCTCATTTCTCTTTCATCAAAATTACCCTTTAACCCAAACAACCTCTTGCTTCCATTAACCATTACTGGTTACACATGAGGTTACACGTGGTTACACATGAGATATAGATGGCTATATCTTTCTGACTCTATCAGATCATTGATACAGGTATTTTTTTCCCATAAAGAAACATAAGAAGTAAAGCTATTCTAATTTTTAATAATTTTTTCTTTGTCTCTTTTGAAACTATTTCCAGGGATTAAAATAATACCATAATGCTTGGAATGTCTATAGCTCAGTTAAAAAAATATAACAGATTGTTTGTTGAGATATTTGTATTATAAGTTTTATATGCAAATGCTCTTCAATCATTCTGAGAACCACTCCATGCTGGGTGTGTGTCTCAATAAATACCTGAATAAAAATAATCTTGGTAAAATACAGGGACAGAGAAAGAACCTGAAGACCTAAAAGAAATATGCCAAGCTTTTAAAAGGGGCTTATAGAGTGAACTGGTGGCTTTTAACATTGTAGATGAGCAGCCACTATAAGAAATACACCTCACTTCTCGATCTAGTATGCACATACATCAATTTTAAATTGCAAAACAATACTTTCTCTCAACTGTTAAACTGTGTGTCCTGTTATGGGAGATGTATTAACTGATATGTTAAATATCATACAACAACAGAGGTAAATAAACTAAATTTGGCAATTACAAAAATGGCAAAATTAGAACACATAACTTGTAAAAGTTCAGGAAGAAACCGTTGACAATTTGAACTGTTCTAAGAAAGCAAAAATAAATAAAAATGAATAAAAATCATAGTATAGAAAGTTTTGACCCAGCAATTTCACTTCTGGGAATATATCCATGAAATACCAATTCAAAAGAATATATGTACCCCTATGTCCACAGCAGCATTATTTATAATAACCAATATCTGGAAAAAGCCTAAGTGCTCATCAGTAAATGGGTGGATAAAGAAGCTGTGGTGGCCCTGGTGGGTTTGCCTCAACCTACAACTGAAAGGTTGCAGGTTTGATTCCCAGTCAGTGCACATACCTAGGTTGAGGTTTGATCCCCAGTCCAGGTGCATACAGTCTCTTGTCCTGGTGCATATTGAGGGGCAACCAATTGATGCTTCTCTCTCTCATCAATGTTTCTATAATTGCCTTTTTTTCTCTTACCCTCTCTAAAAGCAATGAAGATGTCCCTGGGTGAGGATAAAAAAAAAGAACTTAAAAACATAGCTGTGATACATATACATAGTGGAATATTATGCAGCAGTAAAAGGGAAGGTAATCCTTACTTTAGCATGGATGGAACTGAAGACTGCTATGCTAAGTGAAATAAGCCAGTCAATGAAAGATGAATATGATATGATTTTACTTATAACTGGAACCTAATGAACAAAATAAATGAACAAGCAAAATAGAATCAGAGACACAGAAACATGGAATAGACTGACAGCTATAAGAGGGGAGAGGGGAGGTAGGGACTAATTGAAAGAAGGTGAAGGGATTGGACAAAGAGCATATATGTATGACCAAGGAAATGGACAACATCGTGGGGACTGACTGCGGGAATGGGGGGCAGGCTCAGGAGATAGGGGCAAAGGGGAAAAATTGGGACAACCATAATAGCATAGACAATAAAAAAGACTAAAAAAATTTTTAAAAGAAAGTTGAGAATGTGGAAAGGAAGACAAAGCAAATTCCTATAAAACAGCAATTACAATATATACAAACATCATTACCCTAAAAGACAGAGAACTTATACTTACAGAATGCTAATAGATAGACCAGGAAAATATGAACCCAAAGAAAGCTCCAGTAATATTAACATTTGAAAATAGAACTTAAGGAACAAAGGAAGATATTATATACTTCAAAAATTAGCAACAGATGAACAAGATACATTCATCTTAAATACATATGCATCCAACAAAGTATCTTCAAAACATACAAAATATTATCTAATAGAACAAGAGAAAGCAGTGATAAATAAATACACTGGATTGAAGACTTTATCATACACTTTTTAGACAATACAAGTTATGCAAAAAGAAACCAGTGATATAAAAAAACTCATCAAAACAACTTTACAACTATTCCTGGTTTGAGCCTTAAGACAAGAAACTCTGTTTCTCAAATCGCAATACATAATCTGTCTAAGCACATGTAAAAATGTACAAAATGGGCCATTATTAAGTCAAAAAGAAAGCATCAATAAATTCCAAAGGATAAATACAATGCCATTTTCTCCAATTCTTTTCAATTCCCATCTGTTCCTTGTGTGTGTGTCTCTCTCCCTGCCTCTCTCTATCTGCAAGTTTTACTGTGGCCCAATCTACGTATAATAGAAAGGTATACAAATAATAGATTGTACACTCAATGTTCACAAAGTGAATATATAGTATAATTAGTCTTCCAAACGAGGAACAGAATATTACCAGAATCCACAAAGCCCCTTCTTGTTCTCTTTTAGATGTTATCATTCCTCATTTCTAATACATTAAATTATATGGGTGTATGATGTCTTTTGTTCAACACCATGCTTGTGAGATCCATCCAGTTTATAGCTTTCTCATTTATTTCTTTCATTTACTTCTCATTTTTGTAAGGCATTCAAATACAACCCAATATGTTTATGGCCATCTGAGTTCTCTGTACCCATATGGTGAAGAGACATACACATTTCTTTTGGCTCTATGGTAGTTACATGTGTTCTGCAATTGCTGAGTTATAAGGAATACAAATACAAACTTTAGTAATATTACTAAACAGTTTTCCAAAGTAGTTGTACTTATACACTCATTACAAATATATGAGAGTTTAGTTGCTTTTCTTTTTTATAGTAGCCATTTGGTGAGTATGTATGGAAGTATGTTGCAAATTCAATTTTTATTTCTATAATTAAGTTGAATGCATTCTCCTATTTCAGTTGGTCACTTGGATATCCTCTTTTATAAAGTGATTGTTCAAGACTTTTGCCTAATTCTATATCTGATTGTATTTTGATTATTGATTTATAGAAATTCTTTACATATTGTGAATACGAGTGCTTTTCTAGATCAAGATAATGCAAATATATTCAAGTGTAGTACTTTTCTCTTTTACTACTTAATGATATTATTTGATAAACAGAAATTTGTAGTTAAAATGTAACTTAGTTTACTTCTCTTCTTTATTTTCCTTCTGTTTATCCTATCTGGTTAGTTCTTTTTAAAGTACTATTTATGTAACCTTTGCCAAACTGTGTCATGAAAAGATGCCCATATGACTTGTTTTTACAAGCTTTTTGATTTGCCTTTCACATTTATTTCTACAATCCATCTGCAGTTGCTTATTTATACATAGTGTACATTCAATGTACATCTTTTTTTAAAAAAAAAATCTTTTCTGAAGTTAGGTCAATACTGTATTTATTTATTTTTATTTATTTATTTAAAGATTTTATTTATTTAGAGAGAGGGAAAGGTAGGGAGCAAGAGGGGAAGAGAAACATCAGTGTGAGAGAGAAACATGAATTGGTTGCTTCATTGCTTGCCTCCCATATGTGGCCCAACCCAGGCATGTACCCTGATTGGAAATCTAACCAGTGACTTTTTGCTTTGCAGAACAAAGCCCAACCCACTGAGCCACACCAGGCAGGGAAGGTCAGAGGTTTAAATATCATCTTCAGTTGGGAAGCAAATACTGCTTGGTGCCATCAATTAAAAAAAAACAACAAAACCCTTAAAAAATAGCTTAAAACCTGGAAATGACCTCAGGAAATTCAATATTCTTTGAACAATGATGTGTATGATGTGTTGTAGTGTGTCAGAAGAGAAAGCAGGTGATCTTTCCATCTGCCACAGCTGTCAGAGTGGAAGCAAACTATTTTCTGGATATTGTCCTTAACCACAACATGCATGGTTTCTGATCCAGCCTCCTGCTTGGATCTTCCCTTCCAGTTCTAATTTTATTCCTCCTTAAAAACTTTAATGCCACCCTGGTTAAAGTCAAGAAATTGTATCAGATGCCCAGTTAAAATGATTAATTTAAAATATTTCAATTATTTAAAAACTTGAAAATATTTCCCCAAATATCATCCATCCTTACAGCTGCTTTATTTACAATGTTTCTATCTACTATTTTACTTCATTTCTTTCTACTTACTTATTAATATATGTTTATATAATTTATTTAGTCAATCACATTTTTAATATAATTCTACTATTTGTCTCTTTAGAGTGTATAAGTCACTGTGTCTCTAGACATAGCCTCTAGATAATATTCAGATTTGTTTATTTCATGATTCTTTAGAAGTTCAAATTAAATCATAGCCAAAAGCAAAATAAAGTTTAAAATAAATGAGACTGACTCAAACCACACAATATAGTTACGATTTTACATTTCACATTACAGAGGGAAGGCATGAAGAATCAAATGATTAAGGAATTCTGTAGTTCCAAATGCATACATGTGAAGAAAACCCTTTGTCTGGTAATGTAACAAAGCAGTCAGATTCTCTTTATTTTGATCTCATCCCACCTTTAACATGAACTTAAAAATTAACTCCTTAGAAGGAATAATACTACCCCCGCTTCTGACCCATTCTGACCCAATAATAACTCCCAAGTAAACTGACTCATTATAATAAAAGAGATTGGTATAAATATTGCATTTTGGAGACAATTATTACACTGCAATAGTTAAAATGAACAACCTTCAGAAATTCAATATATTTTAAGCATTCCTAATATAACAGAATGGATATATTTAGGATTACTAAAGGCATTATTAAAATGCATAACTGATAGTAATTATTTAATAACAGATATGTAATTAAATATTTGTTCTTGATGAAACCCAATGCTACTCTGTAACTACAGGTATTTAAATAACTGCATTTGTAAACCGATTGACCTATGGGAAAGAACTCTCGGCTGAAAGGGAGACCTGAAATGCAGCCGTCCTCCCTGTTTAAGGAGCAGAACAAAGGCCCCTTTAGTAGAAGTGAGCTCGAAGCAATGAAAACATTGACTTATTGACATCCAGGAATTTTTCCCTGCGCTCATAATATCAAAAGTGAGTTTATAAATTACCTGTGTATGTAAAACACATGATTTGAAAGCTGCTCTTTAGCTGCCACAACCCACTGGAAATAAAAGGACAATTAAACAAGCATCTTAATTATCATAAACTCTGAGGAATAGAGAAACAGAGTGCCAGGAAGCATCCATTCATTTTCATGCCAGAATGTGCTTTATTTAAGCATGGGACAAATCACCAAAACATTTGAAATCTATGCTAAGTAAGGTAAGACATTAATAGAGATGTCCCTGAGCAAACTGCACTGAGTGAAGAATGACTGTGCCACCTAACATCAATTTTCACTATGAAAAAAGGATTTGCATTATAATAAACATATTTATACTGACTGCAATGCATCCTCACAATTTCAAATTAATTAGGCAACTTGGGCACCTCAGCCAAAAATACTAGGCAAGCAAGAAGCAAGATGACAAAAACAGAACAACCTGTTAATTAACTAAACTTTTTCTCTAGTTTAATCCTTGAATAATCACTAATCTGAAAGTAGTGCAATGTATTTTTGTCAACTCTGTGACAAAGTACTTCTTCATATTGTCCTGAAACCTTTTTATTTACATCCATCTGTCCTGGCATCTTGGTATCAAGGAAAAAAAATTCTACTCCTTTTTCATGAACATATCTTAACCTTTATATTATACCCCAAAATATCTTGACTTCTAATTTTCTTTTCCCACTTTCTAAGGTAATGACAACCATTCTTCAGCAATGTGGTTTCAGGTTCTTTCTACATTGCATCACCTCCCTCAGGAATGTGTCCTATTTGTCCATCACTGTGTGCAGAATTCCAATCTGATCATTTCAGTCCAGATTGTACCAGGGTTTTTATTCCTGGGTCTACCCATTCTTCATACAGCCATAACCACATAACTTCCAAGTCTCACCCTGACTCAACTGAAATTATATTTGTGCTAAAACACGAGTCTTTTGCTTAAATGCTTTTTAGAACATGCTTCTATTTAGCCAGATCTTGTTATTTATAGGCACATGTAACGTGTGCTAGGTCTTCCCATTATTCCACATTGTACTCGTTAGAAATTTTTGAATATTAGTTGCACTCTCAAAATTGTATTGTTAAGTGATTCCTAATACCTTCCAGCCATCTTCCAAACTCTGATACCACAGTTATGTGACTAACTTGGAAACTTCAGAAACCTTATTTTATGACCCATATGTGTTGACCAACTGAAACATCGTAACTCTCACTTTTCATGGAAAGTTCATGAGAAGGGTTGTTCTTAACATGAGCAGAACTCTGGCACCAGATAACTTGATTTTTAATTCAAGTCCGGCTATTTATTAGTTGCATGATCTTAAGGAATTAAACTCCTTATGCCTTATTTCTTTACCTGTACAATGGAAGTGATAATAATACCTACCTTTTAGAGTTTGTATGTGTACATGTATGTGGACTCACTTAATTAAAATACACTAGTTACTAAGAAATCACCAATATATAGTAAGCCTTAGAAGGAGCTGTTAACTTGCAAGCAACTTGGCAGAATTGAGACCCAAATAGTGGCCAAGTTCTATGTTCTATCAGGCAGTAGTTTCTCAGAATTTATTATGCTTATGAATCACCTTTCTTAGGTGCGTATTTCTAGGTTACACCTGATTTGTTAGGTCTTTTGACAGTTTTTTAAAATAGAGTATACAAGCACGTAAGATAACTAACAGAATTTGTTTTTATTTTTATTATTCAACTCTGAATCAATTCTTACTCAGGTATATGCTATCTGAATTTTTTAAAAATTTTATTCTCAGCTTTCACTCAGAAACATTTACCTCCAAATCAGTCACTATCTCAAACCATTTATTGGTAACAACTCACTCATTTCCATTGAATTCCTTGCTTTTAATGAAATTCTACTTTAGTTACAGAATTCAAACTTAAGTAATAATATTCCTTAGTTCACAGAGTTTTCCAAAAGTATAGTCATTCAAACTTGTCCTTAATTCTGTGGCCTAAGAAGTATTAACAGGCGCACAACACGCTGTTCAAATACGACTTCTCCCTCCTCAGTTTCAGCTGAGGTCTGAAGGCTCTTGGTGATGCTGGCCAAAGAGAATTCTGAGAGCTATCACTATAACTGATGAGACCTCAGAGGAAGATTCGCTTGAAGAGAACTGGTGTGGGAGTCCATCCCCTGAGGCAGAAGGGTCAAGAAGGTGCTATCTTCTAACCCCAGGCAAAAGTAACAGAGAATTCTATGGGATTACTCAGAGAACTTGAAGTGCAACCCCTGCAGCTGTGGATGAACTTCAGTGCATGAGTGAGAGGGCACTGTGAAAGAATCCGCTAAAGGATACAGCCTGCCAGAGCAAAAGGACGCCAATAGTAAGAGCTTTGTGTAGGGATGGAAGTTAGGGGGCTCTGGAGAAGCCTGGCAAAGGAGAGGCAACGCCCACCTTAAGGTGGGCAGTCACCGTGAGAGGGAACCAATAGTGGAATTCTGCATGGATTCACAAAAGTCTGAATGAGATAGTTTTAAACATTCACCAAACTCAGAGAATAAATACATGATCATCACCATCCTTCTCTTGTTTTCTTCCATACTGAAAACTGAGGTTATCCTGCTGAGAGAATGAGCAAGAAAATATGAAAGATAAATTTTTAAATAATGTTTGGCATTTTTTATAGTATCTGAAACCAAGCAATTCTAAGTATTGAATCAAGACCCTTTTTGGTAATTTAAAGTATCTTTTGGTTCACCCTGGCCAGCGTGGCTCAGCTGGTTGGAGAGTGGTCCTGTAAACTGAAAAGGCACGGGTTCAATTCCCAGTCAGGGTACATACTTAGATAGAGGGTTTGGTCCCCAGTCAGGGCACGTTCAGGAGGTAACCAATCAATGTTTCTCTCTCACATTGATGTTTCACTCCCTCTCTCTCCATCTCCCTGTCCCTCTCTACAAAATCTGGTGAGGATTTTTTAAAAAGTGACTCTTGGTTTGGCTTCAGCTTTTCCATAGGCAGGAACACACACAGCCACTTATTAAGCAGATATAAGGGGACAGTGGAAGACAAAATAATGATTTCTAATTATAATTATGTCATATGAGACTTGCCTACTCAAACTGATTGGATACATGTGTGAAAAACAGGGAACAAAAAAATTAGACTGAAGCAAAATAAAACTCAAAGCCTCTATCACTGGCAAGTCTGTTAAAAGTTCTAGCCACTGGGTTGAATATGAAAATTTTCTATTTAATTCAGGTCTGTGGAAGTTTAGGTTTCAGCTTCTGGTTCCTATCTGTGATGGCAACCTTTTGGGATAGATTTCCTACACAAAGCCAGATTTTTTAGTAGGCTCTTCATCCAATTAAGCTATTGAAAATGTGCACACTGTTCTGTTCGAGATGGCAAAATTGCTACTCAAGTTTTCCCTCCAGCCCTTTCCAAATCTCACTGAATGACAGTGAAGATACACAAAGAACAGTATTAATCTACCACAGTGAAGAAAACAGAATGAGTTTAAAACAAATTTCTGAAAATGACATATCTCCAGGATCTAGTCAGAGGACAGGATCCCATCCCAATGATGCCCCAGTTAAAGAACCCTAACAGAGATTACGTTAGAAAAGCTGATAGGAGGCAGACAGGAAGGGGCTGATGGATAAAACACAACAGTAGAATTTATAGCAAGATGTAAAAGATGGAAATGTGAGCAAAATATAAAAAGAAATAAAGGGTTTATTTACGAGATTAGAGATCCAATGATTTCAAAAAAAAGAAGAAATAAAGGGGAAGAAGTTATCAAAGATGTGTCAAAAATTTACAGAGCACTGAAGAAAGTAAGTCCTTAGATTAAAATGGCTCATCTACTTCCAAACAAAATGAAAGAGGCAAGTCCTGTCTTAACACATATCTATGAAATTTTACAACTCTAAGGAGAAAGAGAAAATCCCCAAAACTTAGAGAGAATAAAAATGAGATTGCCTGTAATAGAATAAGAGTCTTGGCTGGTGTTGCTCAGTGGATTGAGCGCTGGCACTTGAAATAAAGGGTTGCCAGTTTGATTCCCAGTCGGGGCACATACCTGGGTTGCAGGCCAGGTCCCCAGTTGAGCATGCATGAGATTGATGTTTCTCTCCCTCTCTTTCTCCTTCCCTTCCCCTCTGTCTAAATATAAATAAATAAAATCTCAAAAACTAAAAACAAAAGATAATAAAATTTAAAAAATAGAACAAGAATCACTCTGTTATCAGACTTCTGATGAACAAAAATAAATATTAAATATTATTGGAGGCATGTGTTCAAATTTTAAAAGAAAATAATTTTGGATTTAAAGTTTCAAGTCCAATGAAGTACTGGTCAATACTAAAGTTACGATAAACACACTCTATGGCATGCAGCTATTAACTTCTATTTCTTTACTCTTCAATTCCTGTTTCTAGGAAACCAACTTGTGTATATATTCTAGCAACGTGTGGGTCAAATAAGATGGAAACTACAAAATCCCAGAAAACAGTGCCTCTAATACAGAAGTACATTTAAGAGAAAACAATTGTGAAGCATGCCTAGAAAACAAATGTTGATAGTACAGCAGAAGATCAAGGACTATGGAAAGGATCTCACTGGGAGGAAAAGGAAATTGTTATATAATTGAAAAAACTGAATAATTTAAAAGAATAAATAAAGGAATATATTGTTTCTATGAACCAGCAAAAACAAAGGCAATAAAAATATATCAGAAAGCCCTGGCTGGTGTTGTTCAGTGGATTGATGGTGGGCCTGTGAACCAAAGAGCCTCTGGTTAAATTCCCAGTGAGGGTACATACCTGGGTGGCAGGTCAGGTCCTCAGTAGGGGGCACACAAGAGGCAACCACAAATTGATTTTTCTGTCCCTCTCTTTCTCCTTCCTTTCCCTTCTCTTAATAAAAAAATCTTTGAAAAAATAAAAGTATCTCAGGAAAACATAAGAGCAAAACAGTGAATGTTAAAATATAAAACAAATATATCACAATTTTAAACAACTGAAAATAAAAGGAAATAGAATGAAGGGGGAGAGAGAGAGAGAGAATCAGATAGGCCATCTGGCCCGATATTAGAAATCAGTACTTTTAAGAGGCACATGTGTTACTACATTATACTTACAGTGCTTCCTTTATACTTTTCAGGGGAAAAAGGAGTGATGTTTAAACTTTGTATTATCCAATTTATTTCTATCCATGCTATAAATTAACAAATATTATTTTTTGAAGGTTTTATTTATTTATTTTCAGAGAGAGGGAAAGGGGGAAGAGAGGAAGAGAAACATGGGTGTGCAGAGAGAGACAATCAGTTGCCACTTGCACGTCCCCACCCAGGGACCTGTCCCACAACACAGGAATGTGCCCTGAGCAGGAACTAAATTGATGACCTATTGCTTTACAGGACAATGCCCAACCAATTAAGCCACATGGGTCAGGGCTAAATTAACAAATATTTTCTGAAAGACACTTGTTATTTACTTTGAAAATTATTCCTTAAGGGAGGTTGTCAACTCATCTACTGATGTGTGCTGTTCCTCCTGACCCACGTGTTTCCAGAATTCAGGGGGTGGGGTTGGCTGTGTGCCGTAACACCTGCACCACCTACTGCCTCACTTCACTGAAATGAGAAGTCTGCCCCGTAATGGCTGTAAAAACCCTTCTGCTAGACATGGCTGTGGCAGTTTGCCACTCTAGAGCTGCTTCATGCTGGGAGCTGTGAACCCCATCAAGCAACTGCAGTCAGTAAAGTCTTAGCATATGAAGGTCTGTGCTGGCAGATGTCGTCTCGGCATTAGACATAATGGTGTCAGGATACAGGTCCTTGAGGACAAAGCTCCAGCGGAGAAATGCAATACCCACTAAGGTCATAGGCTGTGATGGATGAAAACTAAGTTTCCTTTGTTTTGTGGCTAAAACTATTAGTATAACTATTGATGTATAGTAGGTACCTAAGATATGTTTGCTGATTGAAGAAGGGGAGGCATAAATTAAATAAGTAATTGAGTAAATGATATTCTGACCAGATAGTTTAGTTAAACATAGTCTTAGTGGATATTTCTCTCATGAATATCCTTAGTGAGTATTCCTCTCATGACTAGTTAACACTTTAAAATACATATTGGACACATGGACAAAACCAAAGAGGGGTAGGATCAAGGGTGGGAAGTGGGGATGACTGGGGTAGGGGGAGTGATGGGGGAAAATTGATACAACTGTACTTGAACAACAACAAAAGAATGTGAAAAAGAAAAAAAATATATAGTTTTTTATATTACTTTAAAATACAGCAATTGCTTTGTTCTCCATTTTACCATTCCTTCAAATCTAAGTAAGATTCATGCAGATTTATACCTGACACTCAGTAAACACTCAGTAAACATTAGCTGTTAACTACTATGATTTTTTAAGACTTGGAGAATAATAGAGAGGTAGACATAGAAATAAAGATACATAGAACTAAAGAGATGCAACGTTAGCAGTAGAGGGAAGGAAGGGGAAAGGGACAGAGTAAAGAGAGACTAAAAAGTCAAAATCAAACTTTCTCTCATTGTATAATGGAATGTGTAACTGCCAAGCCTGGATTAACAATGTGGTGATACAAGACTTTTGGTCATCACTTGGAACCTGATCCATTCAATTGCAGAACTACTAACTACTAACTTGAATTGACTTTGATTATACCTATAAATACTGAGCCATACACTATGTTCAAGTTAGTGAATAAAACACACTATTCATAGTTATAAGCCAGTGAATGGGATTTCAGACACAAGAGTACAGTAGTACCTCTTACCCACAGTTTCACTTTCCAAAGTTTCAGTTACCCACTGTCAACTGCAACATTAAATGGAAAATTCCATAAATAATTCATAGTTTTAAAGTTTTAAGTTTTAAATTGCTTGCTATTCTAAATAGTGTGATAAAATCTTGTGTGGTCCTGCTCTCTCCTGCCTGGAATGTGAACCACCCCTTTGTCCAGTGTCTCCATGCCCATTAGTCACCTGGAAGCCACCTGCAATATCAGATGCACTGAAGTGGTATCTCAGTGCTTGTGTTCAAGGAACTCCTATTTTACTTAAAAGGTGCCAAAGCACAAGAGCAGTGATGCTGGCAATTTGGATATGTCAAAGAGAAGCTGTAAAGTGCTGCCTTTAAGTCACGGGTGGCAAACACAAGGCCCGCGGGCTGAATCTGGCCCTCCACCTTGTTTTAAATGGTCCAGCACCTTGTTTCTACCTGGTGTTAGCACCAAGCTCTCACTTAACTGTTAATGAGTAATTACATTTATACAGTCCTAAAATTACATTTGGCATTTTGAAGGCAACTGTGAGGTGAATGTGGCCCCCAGTGAAAATGAGTTTGACACCCTGTTTTAAGTGTGTAGGAAAATATGTAAAATATATATATATATAAATAAAAAATATATATATATGGTTTTGTACCCATTGGAGATCTTGGGTCATATTCCCCATGAATAAGGGGGGAATACTGTATATCAAAATGTTTACTGTTATTATTTTGTGTCAGTAATAAATAATTGCTCCACAACACTTGGGGTGCAAAAGAAATGTCATACTATTTTGATTTTGCACAGATCAAATAAAAACTAGGACTGAAACCATTCACCTAATTTAATATGAAGTCTAATTTCAAAGTTTCTTGCCTTCTTCCTTAGACTGTGGCAGAACCTAGGACATTACTGCCTGAAAAATGGGAGAGGGAACACTCTGCTTATCGATCTGCTATCTTTAATTGATGAAGATCTTCATGGATAGAGTACAGGTAAACTCCATCCACCCATGGGACAAAAACATCCAGAACCTGAGTACAAAAAGGCATGCAGAAGAAAATAACTTTTTATTCTTTAGGTGATAAATCTATACTATAAAAAAAGACAGGACACCAATACATTTAACACTTACTTGTTGGCATATGTAATATGAAACATTTCAGTAGAAAATGATCATTTCCCCTTAATTCTCTTATATTCCTCCTTTTAACTGGGCAAGAGTATCTTTGTATTGAGAGCTGGTCAGTGCAGTTAGAGAGCCAGTGAAAATAAGATGCCCCAAGAGATTTTCAAACTGTATTAGTGACATTCCCATATAGTACCTTCTGAGCGGAGAGGAAGATTTCCCCCTCACCTCTACAATAACTTAAGAATCATTTAAAAGTTTTCTTCATATTTTCCCCAGAGAATGGGCTCAGCATTTTAGATTCAATTTTGATTTGTCCTGTTAGGCAGTAAAAAGGAAGGAGGGGATAAAAGAAAGGGAAAAAAGGACAGGAAGGAGGGGAGGAAGTAATGGAGGAAAGAGCAAAGGTAAGGAGAAGAGGAAGAAGAGAGGATGGCAGGAAGGGGTAAAAAGAAAGGGAAAAGAAAAAGAGGAAGGAAGGCATGAAAAAATCTCAACCTAAATAAAAGATAATTAATGGTACAACAATCAGATTTTACCTAGGATTCTAAAAAACACAAAGCTTCTTCTAAATATCACATCACCTTTAAAATGTTTCAATTTTAATCACTTTTAGGAAGTCTTGGATTTGAAAAGATTTGCCAGATTCTGATTAAACTTGTTTTATTCAAACTTTACTTTGGCTTTACACAACTGGTCAATATAAATGCTCTGTATTTGAAAAAGTCCTGTAAAAATGATTGTAGTAATGACCATAAGATGCTGTTGAGGACTTCTTCATTGCATTAGAGCATGCCATTTTCATAAGGAACTTCTGAAGGAACTTTTTCACTTTGCTGTAACAAGACTAGATGTATTTTTCCTTTTTCTTCATACATACTAAATCATGTCAGTGGTGACATCACCCTTTTATGCAGAGCCATACAAAAGTTCACATCCATTCCTATGACTTTCCTTGGGTATGTCATGGTACACTCAGGTTTCAACAGTCTTGTTCTTATGTTCTTATGCTTTAGCCTAGGAAATTATTACTAATATTGTATCACTAAGGAAAAGTGAATTTATATTCCATATATTATTTAAAAATCACAAATAAGTATGATTTATATAGACTTTCCTGACACAGTGTTTAAAATAAAAAACAAACATGCAAATATATATGTAGGAAATAAATATAGATACAAGTAATACTCAATGGGCAAAAACTAAAAACTTTCTCACTAAGATCAGGAACGAGACAAGGTTGTCCACTTTCACCACTTCTATTCAACACAGTAGTGGAAGCCCTAGCCACAGCAGTCAGACAAGAAAAGGAGATAAAAGGCATCCAAATTGAAAAAGAGGAAACAAAACTGTTGTTGTTTGCAGATGACATGATAGTGCACATAGAAAATGCTATAGACTCCGCCAAAAAATTGCTAGATCTAATAAATAAATTGGGAAAAACAGTGGATACAAAGTTAATATTCAGAGATCAAAGGCATTTTTGCATACTAACAATGAAATATCAGAAATGGAAATCAGGAAAAAAATTTCATTTCCTATAAGCAACAAGAAAAATAAAGTACTTAGGAATAAACCTAACCAAGGAGGTAAAAGACCTGTATTCAGAAAACTACACAACACTGAAGAAAGAAATTAAGGAAGATACAAACAAATGGAAACATATATCATGTTCATGGATCAGAAGAATTAACATCATCAAAATGTCCATACTACCCAAAGCAATTTATAGATTCAATGAAATCCCTATTAAAGTACCAATGACATATTTCACAGATATAGAACAAACATTTCAAAAATTTATATGGAACTATAGGTGACCCCAAATAGCTGCAGCAATTTTGAGAAAGAAGAACAAAGCAGGAGGGATCACAATACCTGACATCAAACTGTATTACAAGGCCACTGTAATGAAAACAGCCTGGAACTGGCATAAGAACAGACATGGACCAATGGAACAGAACAGAGCACCTGGAAATAAACTCAAGTCTGTATAGTCAATTAATATTTGACAAGGGGGCAGCAGCATAAAATGGAGCAAAAACAGCCTCTTCAACAAATGGTGTTGGGAGAGCTGGACAGCTACATGCAAAAAAATGAAACTCGATCACCAACTTACATTATACACAAAAATAAATTCAAGGTGGGTAAAAGACTTAAATGTAAGTCATGACACCATAAAAATCATACAGAACATAGGCAGGAAAATCTCAGATATTCCACACATCAATATTTTCACTGATATGTCCCCTAGAGCAAGGTATATAGAGGAAAGAATAAACAAATGGGATCTCATCAAAATAAAAAGCTTTTTCATGGCTAAAGAAAACAGCATTAAAATGAAAAGAGAGCCAACCATATGGGAAAACATATTTGCCAATGTTACCTCAGACTAGGGCTTGATCTCCAAATTATATAAAGAACTCATATGACTCCACTCTAAGAAGACAAGCAACCCAATTAAAAAAATGGGTGAAGGACTTGAACAGACACTTCTCCAAGGAAGAGATACAGAGGGCCCAGAGACATATGAAACAATGCTCAGCATCACTAGCCAGCATCACTAGAGAGATGCAAATAAAAACACAATGAGATACCACTTCACACAGGTCAGAATGGCCATCATAAACAAATCAACAAACAACAAGTGTTGGAGAGGTTGTGGAGAAAAGGGGACCCTAGTACACTGTTGGTGGGAATGCAGACTAGTACAACCACTATGGAAAACAGTACGGAATTTCCTCAGAAAACTAAAAATGGAAAAGCCTTTTGACCTGGCAATTCCACTGCTAGGATTATACCCTAAGAACCCTGAAATACCAATCCAGAAGAACCTATGTACTCCAATGTTCAGAGCAGCACAATTTACAATAGCCAAGTGCTAGAAGCAACATAGGTGCCCATCAGTAGATGAATGGATCAAAAAACTATGGTACATTTACACAATGGAATTCTATGCAGCAGAAAGAAAGAAGGTGCTCCTTCCCTTTGCAACAGCATGGATGGATCAGGAGAGCATTATGCTAAGTGAAATAAGCCAGGCAGTGAAACAGAAATACCATATGATCTCATCTTTAACTGGAACCTAATCAACAAAACAAACAAGCAAGCAAAATATAGCCAAAGACATTGAAATTGGGAACAAGTTGATAGTAACCAGAAGGGAGGGGGGGATAATTGGGGGAAAAGGGTGAAGGGTTTACAGGAACAGCTATAAAGGACACATGGACAATAACAAGGGAGTGAGTGGAAACAGAGGAGGGAGGTAGGGAAGGCTGGGGTGCTGGTGAAGGGAAAAGGCAGAAAACTGTACTTGAACAACAATAAAAATCAAAGGTATTTAAAAAAATATAGATACAAATACACACACACACACACACACACACACACACACACACACACACACACACACACACATCTCTCTCTCTCCAGAAAATGTTTCAAGCTGGAACAACTTATTTTTCTGAGAGCTCCTGGTGGTAAAGATTTTAGTCTACTTTCTAAAGTAAGTTCTTTGTTCTTCCGAAGGCTCATTCTATTTAGTAAGTGTTCCAACAAATAGAGTACAGCAAAGCAAGAAATATAGTGGAGGATAATATTTATAAATGATATACAGGCTTTTGGCATGACTAATCTTAAGATGAAGAAACTTTTAAATTCATAATAATCAACTCTGTTTCCCCATTCTATTCAACTGTTTTCCATAAGGAATTCAAATCAAATTATACTGAAAAGCAATTACTTATAAATTTTTCAGAGGAATTATTTATTTATTTTTACCAGTAAAAGCCAAGGCTTCATAAAATTCAATAATTAGTGTATCTTTTGTCTCAGCAGGGAAACTAAGAATTGCAGCCCTTGAACTTTATTTAACCTTCAAGAGGGTCTCTGCAGGTGGAAGTTGGTGACACAGGAGAGAGAATATCCCAGAAAACCGAGAAGAAAATGTTCTTTTTTTCCCTCCCTCCCTCCCTCCCTCCCTCCTTCCTTCCTTCCTTCCTTCCTTCCTTCCTTCCTTCCTTCCTTCCTTCCTCCCTCCCTCCCTCCCTCCCTCCCTCCCTCCCTTCCTTCCTCCTTCCTCCCCCCCCCTCTCTCTTTGAGGGGTACTTGATAAAAGGTAAATAGATTATCCAAAAATTGTCTTTGGTACAAGTTTTTGAGATACCAGCTTTGTCAAACTGTAAAATTCCTCCTCATTATTACCCAGGATTGTGTGCAGCAGACATTCCTGACCTTTACTTCTTTTCCCACTTCTATGCTCATTACGTGGTTTTATTTTCTGTATTCACTTGAATTTTTTCAGGAAGTACGCATTTAATATCCAAGGAATCATTAGTTTTGCACCAGAGCCAATCATTATACAACAGTTTCATATAGATCCTCTGTATTAGTGTCCTATGGCTATTGTAACAAATTACTACAACTTAATGGCATAAAATAACATGAACTTACTCTCTTTGAATTCTGGAGATCAGAAGTCTGAAATCAGCTTCATTGGGCTGTCAGCAGGGCTTCATTCTTTCTGGAAGTTCTAAGGGGAAACTGGTTTCCTTGCCTACCCGGCTTCTTGTTGCCACTTGTATTCCTTGGCAGGCAGCCTCTTTCTCCATCTTCAAAACATGTTATTGCAGTCTCAGCTACCAAGACTTTGTCCTCTAAGTCTGGCTCCTCCTTTGCCTCTTTTATGTGAAGCCTTGTGATTAGTGCAGGCCACCCCAATAATCAGGATAATCTATTTTCAAAATCCTTAACTTGATTACTTCCAAAAGTTCCTTTTGCCTTATAAAGTAACCTTCACAAGTTTCAGGAACTAGGACATGGACGTATCTGTCATTATTAAGATTCACATCCATCCCACGTGCAAAATACATTCACCCCATCCTAACGTCCCCCAGATTTTCAACCTGTTAGAGAATGAGCTCAAAGTAAAAGCTCTATTGTAAAAACAATCAGCTCAAAAGTTCCAAGTCTCATCATCTAAACTGGGTGTGGACGAGACTCTGGGTATGAGCCAATCAGGGGCAAAATTCTTCCCTATCTGTGGATTTGTAAAACTGGAGAATAAATGATCTGCTCTTAAAATACAACAGCAGAACAGCATAGGATAACAGTTACAGACATCCCATTCCAAAGAGAAGACAGTCGGGGGAAGAAAGGAATCACTGGTCCTAAACAATGTCAAATCCAACTGGGTAAACTCCATTAGGTTTCAGTGCCTGGGAGCAATCCTCTGTGCTCTGTAGTTCTGGCCTCTGGGACTTGATCCCACCCCTAAACTACCTCACTCTCAAGTTCCATTGTCAGGGGAGTGGGAAGTATGGGGGAATGTGTCTCAGGGTTGGAGGGAGAAATATCTATCTGCCTAGCTCTTGGTAATGAAATACTGAAAATAATACGCTGGGTTTTAAAAAATATATAATATATAAAAATGTCCTCACATCAAATTGCTCCTTCCTGAAAACACTACTTCAAAGCATCCCCAAAATAAAATAATAAAATAAAATAAAACAAAACAAAATATCCTTTGCTTTAATGGGGCTGCATCAAACTCCAGTATCAAAGCAACATATACATATCTGGAGTAATATATTTTAAGAGTTCTTTTTTCCACAGTGACCTATACTATTTCAGAAATAGAGCAGAGCACATACTGTACAATAAACATTTTGGTTATGGAGGTTGGGTTTCTGAACTAAATGCAATGACCACCTTGGGATAATCTGGCTTTAGTAATGGCCAATGACATGTAGAGAAACCACCAAAGCTCTTCTGCACAGACATAGAAAACTAAATGTGTTTGACCTAAAACTATGGGTGTTTCAATCAATAAAAGTGGTTAGTTTCAATTTTTTTTCCTGGCCCCAAATTTTTGTACCATATAACCTCATTGGGAATCTATAATTCAGAGGTAAATGGAGAATTCATTATTAAAAAGTACACAGTAGAGCAGCAATTTGTCTTGGTATTTAATTTGGATTAGTTTCATAGCTACAATTGAAAAGAAAGTATTGTTTCTTTAGTTTAGGTAAAAATTCTAGCTAGAACAAAGTTGTGATGTCTTGGGACTGTATCTTCACCTCTAATTCAGCAGGCTAGCGCTCACAACACTGAAGGAAATTTAGCCAGATGACAAATGCAGAGTAATAAGTCATAAAAATTAAAGTCTTATATTTAAATATAATGATAACAAATGTCATTCATTCCATATCAAAGTTAGTATAAATCACAACAGTCAGATAAAAGGATACAAGTTCTAAACATGAGGCACATTTTGTTCCATTTATGGTCCTAAACTCCTGCTTATGTAATGAGTTACATGTAGGCCTGCAGTTGAAAGAAAATACATTTTGTTGAAAGATTGTGTTGAGATGACCTCCAAAATGGTATATGGAGGATTTGTGTCTCATTGAAAGCAGGGCATCTTTACTGAGTGAGATAGAATAATTTCTAATCTCAAAAAGGAATGTAGGAAGTTAAATGTTTTTCTTATCATTTATAACCCTTTTGAAAAGTTTTGTAGAGTTGCATTATTTTTAAGAAAAAAAATAAGGGATTTGTAGATTGACCTTCGGTTGTTTCATTTTCTACCATGTCATTGTTTTAAATGACATTGTCATTGCGTGAGTCTGTTAGGGGAGAACAGAACGTGAAAAAGATCCTCGCTACCTTCAAAGACCCCTTCTAATCCCAGAACCCCACTCTCAGCATCCGCGCTCTCCCTGCCCTTGAGCATTTTGGTGTTGCAAAAATCTGCTTTAGTGAACTTTGGTGCTAGGGTGGTTTCCACCATATCACAGATGTGGTTATAAAACAAACAAAACACAAAAACTGCCAACAGAAATATTTATTACTAGTTCACTTCAACCTAGAGATGTATAACTATTTTGGAAGTGTTCATTCTAAAGGAGAATGTGTTATGATATATATCTGTGGATATCATATAGATCACCAATTGCTTTGGCATGACTGATTTTTGTTGAATTAAAATAAAAATATATTGAATCAAATAAGTGTATTAAAATGTTGTCTCTGTTATTATCTTTAAGCTATAATGTTCCTTTGTGCTATTTTATGTTGTTTTCCAAAAGGCTAAAGTTCTCTAAGGTACAGTAGTACTTAAAATATTTATTAACCAAGTAATTTTAATTATATCTTACTTGATTTTACAAATATTTCAACTTTGAAACAACAATACAGTTTAAGGTAAGTTTCAAAAATTAAAATTAAAATGATTATGTTAATTCTGACCTTTCCTACTATGGATAATATTAAAGCCATGACAATTGAGATGTTTTTTGTTTGTTTGTTTTTACCATGAGTTGAGCATCAAAAGGTACCTGGAGTAGTTTGAGATAGAATACATTATACACTTTTACCCAAAGAGCTTAGATTCTAAACAACAGAGATGAAAGAAGCAAATCAATAGGCTGCAAAGAAATACCCCTAAAAGAACACCATCTTTGGGGGACTTTTCTTGGCTTGGCCTTTTTTCAGATTCTTTCATATTCCCAACCCTTTGTCCTTAAGAGAAAACTTCCCAAGTTAGATAATTGTTAAAGGTTTACAGAGGTAATTTGGAAAATCAATTTGCAGAACAGGGAGGAAGAGATATTTCTTATCTAGTTTACTTGTAAGACCCAGTGGAAAGAAGAAAGGAGTAAGATCACAGGGGTCCATCTGGGAAGCTCAAATGCCACTGCAGTATATTTCATGTGTAGAACTGGTGAAGACTATGGAATTCTCCAGATACCACAAAGTCAAGTTTGATAAGGTTGTAAGATAAATTCAATATTTAATCACTTTTAAAATGTGTGCACTTGCTAGTCAGATTCACCCTCACCTTATTCAAAGTGGGATGGTAGTTAAGGTTACATTATTTAATGATGTAACAGGTATGTACTGCTTGCTTTTCATGTCCTAGGCTCCTCTTTAGGTGCCAGAGATCCAAAGAGGAGACACAGCAGACACCCTGCTCTCCTTAGATAAGTTACAGTGCATCTGTAGTGGAATGAAAAATAAATCACAAAAAGTGGGATGGAAGGGAGAAATGGAGATTAAGTTCTCATAGGCAAAGAACCAAAAAATGTAATGGCAGTTGGGAGGCCAATGTTCATACATTATTGATCCTCTGAAACCAGAAAACTGAAAGCTCACATCTGCCATAAAAATCTATTAGATTTGGTGGATCCAGATTGATCTTAAACAAAATTATATCTACTAATGAAAGCTATCATTAAAGCAACCAGCAGTAGGTATAAGAGCATTCATTATATTCTCATCAATTATTCCCATGATTCATACAAGTGTTTTTCACCAACTGATTTATTAGGCCTGAAAGCCAATATTATAAGGTAATTCTAAGTCTTATCAAAGCAGAAAAACCATTATGTAAAAGTTTCTGAGTAATAAGTGAACTATAATAACGGAACAAAAAACAAGTTCCAAGGAGCTCACAAAGTTAAAAAAAGAATCAGGAAATAGTAGCCTTGGAACTATATTTAAAACTGCCACATAAATGTACTGCTATCCAGTTCATTTACTCCTCTTCATGGCATTGCTGCCTTCTGAGGAGACAAACTTTCTGTAGTGTAATAAAACTAGTCACACCAATGATGGTGGATGGCAGGACTAAGAGTATAATCTTCATCTCAAGAAAGCCAACAAACCAGATTCCTTCATGTGGCAGTCACACTCTTCCCCCTTCAACAATTTGAGGAGACAGAGGTGAAAAATTTTCTCTCAAATCAATTTTTATAGTATATTTTAGAATAAACATCTTCCTATATCTAGAGACATTTAAAATAAGAATAATGGCTAAGAGGTCATTAAAAATAGATAGATGATAGATGATAGATAGATAGATAGATAGATAGATAGATAGATAGATATAGATAGACAGACAGATAGATGATAGATAAAGAGACTTGGAATCTTCTCTGTGTTATGGTTGTTAAAGCAGGAAGAAAGACCAACGAGTGTGTAGAATTAAAAAAGAAAGAGATAAGTGGAATCACCCTTAATTCATTTAGAGAGTTACTAAATGCTTTCTTTGCTTCAGATATTGATTTTCCTTCATAGAAATCAGTAGCATGGTTTACCTCCTAGCAGAGAATACATTAAACACATAATTACAAGTGTCTGAATGACATGGAAGAAGGATCTTAAACAGAGAATATTTCTGCATTTTGTCCAGGACCTAGGTAGGGCTATGAAGGAATGAGAAGGGGAGGACATACTCAGAATTTTCAGGAAAATACAGAGATAAAGAGAAGTTATTGATATGTTTAGTTTTAGAAAAGCTCCAAAGATGATGCATATTCCAATCGATCGCCTCTGCTTGGAGCCTCGGACAAAGTCTGAGAGCTTTAAAAGACAACCTTCTGCTTGCAATATATCTGGTGTTCCATCTCCAATGGCAATAAGGAGAGTAGGGCCCTGATCAGTGTGGGTCCATTGGTTGGGCATCGTCCCTCAAAGTACAAGGTCACTGGTTCCATCCCTAGTCAGGGTACATCCCTGGGTTGTGGTCGGAATGCACGTGAGAGGCAATTGATTGATGTTTCTCTCCCTCTTTGTGTCCCTTACCTTCTCTCTAAAAATAAATAAATAAAATCTTTTTTAAAAGTAAGGAAAGTAAGAGAGGAAAGAAGTAAATTATTCTGGCAGGTGAGAATGAGATTATTTTCTTCCAAGAAGTGTGGTGGACCACTGTTGGCAATTTCTGGAAGTAGCAAGATCGTGTATGCTGGGGCAACTCCATCAGCTCTGGCCTCATTTATTCTGTATTTCATTCAAGTCTTTTGTACCCCTAGACTTGAATAAACCATTTAGCCTCACCTGTACACCAGCCTACCTCCTGTCAGAACAGCAAGTAGTCAAACAGCCTTAGTCTTATCTCCTATTGGGGCTTGGGGGCTATTGATGGAGTGCACCATGGTTTAGTCTGGGAGCCTACTTGGCTGATGTTTTACCCCTTTTCCTCCACAATGGCCCAGTGTATACTTCTGGGCTTCTTCTTTGATCCTTTCTTAATCTGGCTGGTATCCCTCTCAGAATGCAGCCATTTCTAGAAACTCTCCTCTGGGTTTTTTTTCCCCTTGATAACTCACCCGATTATGACCTTTTCCCATAGGTGGCTGGATTTTGCTTCTCATATCATGGGTCTATGAATAAGAAAGAGCAAATTCCCCATGCTACCATGCAACTTTAGTTCCCTGTACAATAACCTAGACTTTCCTATTTTGGGGTCCTGTTAATTCATGAGATATTTATGGTTCCCTCTTCATGCTTGAAGTATTTAGTTGACCTCAGTCAAGGTAGCATCAGGAAACTGCTTAATTCACACTATATACAGCAGCCACTCCTGATGGTGGTTCTTCTTATTTTAAGGTAGTTGTTTCCTACAGGCACGCCAGTTACTCAAACTGACACTGAAATAAAAATGGTACCAAGTTACTAAAAATCACCTAGCTCTCATCAATGCTTGCTTCACTGACATTTTTTTTCTTAGCCTTCTACTGAATGAAACTGCTACGGTCTGTACATCTGAATTAATTTTCTGACTTGCAAATAGGAGAACTAGAATACTGAACACAGACAAAATTTCAAATACCTTGTATCCAATGCTTATGGCTATGGGAAAAAATAACCTAAGACTTGCCTTAACCATCAGAAATATTCACAGGCACACCAGAATCACAGAATTAAGTCTATGACAAGATGTTCTTCTTATATAATATACTGGCTCTCTCTGTAACCAGATTGTTATTTCTTTCTGCCAGCCAAAAAGCTGATATATTCTTGGAAATGTCTCTTCCAGACTTTTTAAAAAAAGATAATTTACACTCTAGGAAATTATTTTGCCCATAAAAGAAACAGATGAATTCAACCATAAGGGACAAGACCTCCCTGTCCTCCTATTTACAGAAATCAAATTTGTCAATATTTGTGTGTGTGTGTATATATATATATATATATATATATATATATATATATATATATATAATATATATTATTGGGGAGATAGCTCTTCTTGTTTCTACAGTAAATATTGCTCTTGTATTCTTAGAACAGAAGTTCTCAAGACTGGTTGCACATTAAATCACCAGCAGAGTTTTTAACAATTTTAATGCTTTGCATAATCTCCCTGGGACTCTGAAATTGACCTGAGATGGGGCCCAGGGACTGGAATCTTTTTCAAAGCTCCACATTCAATCCTACTGTGTAGCTAGAGTCTGGACCACGGCTATGTCAGTTTGTTGCTCTTTTTTCTTGTTATTGAGCACTGAAGCCTAGACAGAATATTGACCTTAGGTGTTTTCATTTTCTAATTCCCAGGTATGACCTTCAAGTTTGGCTATGTTGAGATCAATAGTGAACTTGAGTGAAGACACAGAGAATCATCAGTTGCAATGTGACCATCCTTCTACTCCAAAACCCTGGAGAGTTCCTGGAGACTTCCTCAGTCTCTCTCCTTCTCATGCATCAGAGCAGATGGTTTATCTTAACTAAACTTTTTGCTATTTTTAACTTGTTTGATGATTTAAGGCCAGATTCTCCCCTCAGACTGCATAGAAGCCTTCAGTGGGTTTCAAGGCAATCTTAAATCCTACTAGGTAAAGCTTATTCTATCCTCCACCGTGAATTGTATAGCCCCAAATCTATTCTCTTTTTATTCTGTGATATCTATTTATCTCATTATATTGCATATCCCAATAAATGCAGGATTTAGTACTATAATGCCTCAAAAGGTCTCCTCCATCTGAAATGCTCCTTCTAAAATTTATATTTAATACTGCTGACAGGAAAGCTATCTCCTGCCAATGTCACCTACTATTCATGATATTCAATATTTGTTTTACATTTTTATTCAAGTTTTGCTCTTTAGGAAATGCCACTAGTGATGTAATAGGTGGCATCCCATTAAGTTACATATGTTCTTTTCAAATACGCTTCAGTGCTATCATGAAATAAAGAAAATTGAATTTTGAAATGCAATATTCATATTCTGTCAGCTGGAGAAAATAAGGCATTATTAGCTTTTTGGTGGTGGGTTGGAAGTTGAGATTTACATTATCCTGTTTTTTCCTTTTCCAAATAAAATGTCCACATTATATATGGTTTAGAGCTAAATGCATGTAAATCAACAGATTCTGTGATTTAACTAATAAATAAGTGTATCTGAAAATAAAATGTGCGAGTTTGATGACAACTTAAATTGAATCAGTCTATCAGTCTGTCTCTGGAA
>PVIA01011947.1:0-41007 GCA_004024845.1 Tonatia bakeri | reverse complement strand
TGAACTGTGCATCTGGTAATTCGGCAATTTCTTGGTCACTTAAAAAAATTGGTTCTGGGGCTTTCAAATATGTTTGAGCCATCTTTTTAATTTTCCTTTGGTTTGGATGTGGCTGTTTCGTAAGGGTGGCGGAGCCTTAGGTGTTCACGGGGCGGGGCACCCCAGTCGCTGGGTTGTGACGTTGTATGTGGGGGCAGGGCCTGAGAGGGAACAATGGCTCCTGCTCCGCTCTCTCTAGGACTTCCGTTCCCTCCACTGCCTCCCACAAGCAAACTGGGCCCTTGCTGTGCTGGCTCCCGGGCAGTGGGCTTGTGTACTTTCTCGGACTCTGTGGGCTTCCCCGAGAAGTCTCCTGTGAGGCTGGGAGAGTATCCCGCCCTCAGTTCCCAGACGGGGCTCTTAAGCTTTGAAACGCAGCGGCGCTGCCTGTTTTTCACTTAGTTCGTGCACAAACGTGTGGCTGTGGACAGCCAGGTGCCCTGCGCCCCTCACTGGGTCTGCTAGTCGCCTCCCGCGCCCAGCGTCCGCCACCGGTCCGCCCGCTGCCGTCTGCGCCCTGTGTGCCCGCGCCTGCCAGCCAGCGCCTCTTCCCGCAGGGAACCCTCAACCCCACTTTGCAGGCCTCCCGACTCCGCCGCTCCTTACCGGTCTGGATGTACTGGAGCCCGACTTCTGTTCAATTAATTTCCCTCTGTTCTGGTTGTTAATTGTTTCTCAATCTTTGTTGTTTTCAGTCTTGGTTGTGCAAGGAAGCACAGTGCGACTGCCTATGCCTCCATCTTGGCCGGAACTCCAAAACACAGTGTTTTTGTGTAGTCCAACGTCACTGTTTTTGTGACTTCAGGACTGTTTTCAAGTGTTTTTTACATAGGTTTTGCACATTTTTTGTTAAGCTCAATTCCTGACATTTTTCATTGCTTTTGTAAATTAAGTATTGTTCCTCATTATAGATTTGAATTGCTTATTGATTGAATACATGAAAGCTACTGGTTTGTATGTTAATTTAAAATCCTTATATCTTACTTAAGTATTTCACTGTTTGTATTGATTGCCTTTGAAATATACTTTCACATCCCTAGAGAGAGATATGCTTTTTAAAAAAATTCATAGGTATCTAAAGGTTTTTCTCTTTTATGATTGCATTGGCTAATGCCTTCACTATGTAGTCAGCAAACTTGTCTGGATTCTGACTTTAGAGAAAATGCCTCTAATAGTACTCTTACTGAGTAAGAGTCTAGCTTTGGGACTGACATATACATTTTTTAAAAATCTTGTTAAGGAAGTATCCATCATTCCTAACTAGTGTTATATAAAACAGTCAGTCAGGGAGCCAGGGGAGTTTCTGCCCATTGGCCAAGATGGCGGCAGGTGGAGATTCTTCCACTGAGTTCCCTGAAATCTAGAGCTCTGAATGGATAGGGTCTGTGTGCACAGAAAGCTAGAAAGATGAATGGATAGGGCCCTGAGCTGCCACAAGCTAGAAAGATAATTGGATTAAAAAAAGGCCTCCCCTCCCTATCCCTATGTGAAGTGCAAGCTTGAGCAGGAGGATTGAGATGGTTTTTGAGATGGGAGCCCACCATTCTCCCAGGTTGTGTAACACCTGAATAAACCTTTTTTTTTTTATTCTTTTTTTCCCCCAATTTTATTTTAATGATTGTTCAAGTACAGTTTTCTCCCCTTTACTCCCAATCAAGCCCACCCACCCCACCCGAGAGTCAGGTATCCCGGCAGGGCGCGCACCCGCTCCAAATCACCCCAGCTCCGGAAGCCCTTCCCTTGTTCCCGGCTGTGGGGTCTCAGTCTTCCCCAAAACCACACACTCCCCTGGTTGGGGGCGCGGGTGCCCAAGGCAAGGCCTCCACCCCCAAGGCAAGGCCTCCCTTGGTCCGGCAGACTGGGTACTCACCCTTCCCGGAAAGTTCGCAGGTGCCCACAACTCTTGAGCTTCTGCTTCCCAAACCTTGTCTGGGGACCAGGACCGGGCGGCGACTCCGCTCTCCCAGGTGCCCAGAGACAGACCCAGGAGTGCTGGCCTGCTCTCCGTGCCTATCACAGGTCCCTTATGTTCCCAAAGACGTCCTGCTACCGTCTGTTTATTCAATGTCTGGATAACTTCTGATGCCCTATTTTCATAAATGTTGCGATATCAGTGGTCTCCTGCTGTCTCTCCTCAGATCGGCCAAATTCTCCCTCAAGCACTGGAGAAGGGGATCACGATCCTCCTACTAGGCTGCCATCTTCCTCCTCTGAATAAACCTTTTTCCTTTTGTACCAGCACCTGCCTGAGCAATTGGGTGTTTTGTGGTGACAGGCAGCTGAACCTCAGTTTTTGTTGAATTAACACTAAGACTGTTTGGAATTTTATTACAATGGTTGCAGGATGTTTAGAGAAAGTCATGCTTATTTTTTATTTGCCTCTATTAATATGTAACACATAGATTTCTTAATTTCAATCAATTCTTGCCTTACTGGAATGAATCCTATTTAGTGTTGATGTATTTATTTTCTCTTTCTATTTTTTTAGCCACTGAAGAATATACTTTATTTTTTAATATGTATTTACTGATTACACTTTTACATTTGTCCCAATTTTTTTCCTCTTTGCCCCCCTCCACCCAGTAACCCCCTCCCCTCCAACAATACCCCCCTTAGTTCACGTCCATGGTTCATGCATGCAGGTTCTTGGGCTTCTCTATTTCCTATATTGTTCTTAACATCCCCCTGTCTATCCTATACCTATCAGTTTGTGTTTGTTAATCCCTGCATCTTTTCCCCCATTCTCCCCCTTCTCCCTCACACTAACTGATAATCTCCAAATGATCCCCATATTCATGACTCTGTTTAGGGTCTGCCCATTTGCTTAGTTTTTTTTTTTTAGATTCAGTTGTTGATAGTTGTGAACTTATTGCCATTTTAATGTTTAAGTTTTGATCTTCTTTCTCTTAAACAAGTCCCTTTAACATTCCATTGAATAATGGCTTAGTGATGATGAACTCCTTTAGCTTTGCCTCATCTGGGAAGCACTTCATCTGCCCTTCAATTCCAAGTGATAGCTTTGCTGGATAGAGTAACCCAGGTTGTAGGTCCTTGCTTTTAACTACTTTGAATATTTCTCGCCTGTCCCTTCTAGTCTGCAAAGTTTCTTTTGAGAAATCAGCTGGCAGTCTGATGGGAATCCTTTGTAGGTAACTCTGCTTTTCTCTTGCTGGTTTTAAGGTTCTTTTTTTTATTATTATCTTTAACCTTTGGCATTTTAATTTTGATGTATCTTGGTTCGGTCTTCTTTATGTATATTTTGTTTGGGTCTCTCTGTGCTTCTGGATTTGTATGTCTATTTCCTTCACCAAAATTAGGGAAATTTCCTTTTGTTGTTTTTCCAAATAAGTTTTTAATTTCTTGCTGTTTCTCTTTTCCTTCCAGTACCCCTATTATTCAAATGTTGGCATGTTGGAAGTTGTCTCAGAGGCCCTCTATCTTATGCTTGTTTTTTTTCTTTAACCCTTTTTTCTTCTTGTTCTTCTGACTGAATGTTTTTTTCTTCCTTATGTTACAAATCATTGATTTGATTCTCAGCTTCATCTACTCCACTGTTGGTTCCTTGTAAATTTTTCTTTAATTCACATAGTTTAACCTTCCTTTCTGCCTGGGTCTTTTTTTATGCTGTTGAAGTAGCAAATGAGTTCCTTGAGCATCCTATTAACCAGTGCTTTGAACTCTGCATCTGATTGGTCACTTATCTCCGTTTTGTTTAGCTCTTTTTCTGGAGTTTTGTCCTGTTCTTTCATTTGGGCCATATTTCTTTGTCTCCTCATTTTGGCAGCATCTCTGTATTTATTTTTATAGATTAGGTAGAGGTGCTTTGACTCCCTGTCTTACAGGTGCCCTGTTGTAGAAAAGTGCACCTGTAAGTTGGATGGGGCAGAGCCTTAGGTAGTCACCAGGGTAAGGCAACGAGGTTGATGGAGTCTCCAATATGGTGTCACTGCTCTGTGCCTCTGTGTGGAGGATGGCTCAGAAAAGGGACAATGGCCTCTGCCTGGCCCTTGGTGTTTTGTCTGGAGGAAGGTGTGCCCTGGCACTCACCCTGATGCCAGACACTTCAGTTTCTCCCCATATGCCACTGGTGCCTTTCCGGCTGCTTCCCTGGTGCTGGAGCCCAGAGGTAGTAAGTCTGCATAAGTCCTAAGACAGCTGTGGGCCTTTTAAGTGGGGACTCCTGAGAATCCTGCAGTTTCTTCCACTGCCCCAATACCCACTCCTTCTTATAGCCAGTAGTTATAGGGACTTATTATCATGGCACTGGAACCCTGGGCTGGGAGGTCTGGTGTGGGACTGAGATCCCTCACTCTTGAGGTATACGTCCTGATTTTTAACCACCACATGAGTGTGGGACTGCACGTTCCACATTTCCATGTCTCCATGTCTCGGCCCTTCCTACCTGTCTGGATGAATGTGACTTCTTCAATTCCTTGGTTGTTGGACTTCCAAATCGCTCAATTTTTTGACAGTTCTGGGTGATAGTTGTTTTGTAATTCAGTTGTAATTTTTGCTATGGCTGGTGAGGAGGCAAGCTATGTTTACCTACACTTCCATGGTCTGTCTTTATTTTTAATATGATCTTTAATTCTCTTTGCTCTTATTTTACTTACGATTCTTACATCAATATTTATAAGTGACATTGGTTTATAATTTGGGGGGAGCCATTTTCGTGTTTTTGTAGAAATGGTATAATTGTTTTATAAAAAGAACGTGGATGTGTTTTAGTCCATTCAGGCTGCTGTAACAAAATATCATAGACTAAGTAGCTTATAAACAACAAAAATAATTTCACACAGTTCTGGAGGCTAGGCAGTCCTAGATGAAGGTACTGGCAGATTTCATGTCAGATGAAGGCCTGCTTCCTCATTCATAGATGGCCATCTTCCTGTTGTGTTGAAAAAGGGAATTGAGAGCTCTCTTTTTTAGGGCATTACTCTCATTCAAGAGGGCTCCACCTTCATGACCTAATCCCCTTCCAAGGCCCCACCTTCAAATATAATACATCACCTTGGGGGTTAGGATTTCAATATATGAATTTGGTGGTGGGTGACACAAACACAGTCTATAGCAGATGATCTTTCTTGTTCAGTGATCTGAAACAATTTAAGTGACGTTAAGATTTTCTGAACTTTGTCAGCTTGGTAGAGCTCACCTGTGAAATCATCTGGGCCTGGTGTTTCTTTTGTAGCATCATTCTGTGATCACTTACTTGTTTCTTTTATGGGGATAGGTTTATTTAAGCTTTCTATTTCCACTGAGGTCAAATTTAGCATATTGCATTGTCCTATGAATTTATCCTTTTCCCTTAGCTTTTCAGTTTATTGCATAGTTATGTAAAGGAGTCTCTTATTTTTATTTCCTCAGTTTCAAGGGTTATTTTCACATTTTAATGATTATTTTTTACATTTATGCTTTACTTCTTTATTGATTATATTAATGGTATGTTTATAATATTGATTTTTAGGGCATTAGTTACTTATTATTACTTGCACTGTTTTCTATTTTTATCTCAATGATTTCTGGTTTTATCACTACCATTTCCTTCTGCATTCTTTGTGTTTAGTTTGTTATTTTTTCTTGCCATTTCAGTTGGAAATTTTATTCATTTATTTTTAGTCTTAATTTAAGAAACTTTTAATTGAAGCATAACATATAAAGTAGGTACATTTTTATGACTTTATTTTCAAAGTGGAAAACCCTGGCAATCATTACCTAGATCAAAATATAGACTGTAACTAGCACCCAACAAGCATCCTGCATGTTATCTCTAATCAGTATTTCTCAAATTCTGCTTCTATCACTGTAAAGTACTTTATTATTATTTTTTAATTTTTATTCTTGATTTTTAGAGAGAGGGGAAGTAAGGAGAAAAAGAAGGAGAGAAACATCAATGTGCAAGAAACATCAGTTGGCTGCCTTCTGTACATTCCCCAGCTGGGGAATGAACCTGCAATACAGTTGTGTGCCCTGACCAGGAATCAAACCATTGATTTGTGGTTTGGGGACTGATGCCTAGCCAACTGAGCCACACCAGCTGGGGCTCACTATAAATTATTTTTGTCTCCTTTTGAACTTCATGTATGAACTTATACAGTATGTACTTACATATCTGGCCTTTCACTCAAAATGTGTCTCAGAGATGACTACATTTAGTTATGCATTGCAACTGTATTATGTTCCTTTTTATGAATACACTACACCTTAAGTATTTTATAGTTTATTGATGTTTGTATTGCTTTTATTTTCTTTCTAACTATAACTGCTATAAATATGCTTGTTCATGTTTCTATGTGCACATACGCATACATTTCTGTTGGCTACAGAGGCCCAGTTGCTAGGTCACAAACTATGTAAATATTCGGGTTTAATAGATACTGCTTACATAGCTTTTCAAAGTACACATCCCTCTTCCACATACACAATTTTTTGTTTGCTCCCCATTCTTGTTAATACTTTGCACCGTTGGGTTTTAAATTTTTGTTATTCTGAAACATGCATATAACTAGGGCATCGCTGTTGAGCATCTCTTTATATACACACTGCTCATTTGGCTGTCTCCTTTGCAGGGTGTCTGTTAAGTCTTTTGCCTATTTTTTTTTCGATGGGTTGTGTGTCCTTTTTTGCTGATTTAATTTTTTCCTTCATGGTTTATAGAGAGAGAGGAAGGAATGGGGGGAGAGTGAGAGGGAGAGGGAGAGAGAGAGACATCGACATCAATGTGAGATTGGTTGCCCCAGTTCACACCCCAACAGGAGTTCGATCCTGCATGACTTAATGGGGAATCAAACCCACAACTTTTCATTGTATGGGATGACACTCCAACCACCTGAGTCACACCAGTCAGGACAATGTTTTTCTTTATGCGATAATTTTTCTTTGTATTTTTGTATTTCCTTTGCTATCTAGGAAGTTTTGTTTTACTGTAGATTTACCTTTATACCAATAACTTTTAATGCTCATAGTCCTATTTTTTCCTTACTTGTGTCACTACTATTAGGTGTGTAAGATTGAATAGTTTCTTTGTCTTTTACTTACTGTCTATATGTCAATCAATGAGTTTATTCTCTTTTGCCCATTTTCTTTTCTTTCTGTACTGATTTTAGTTCTTTTATTTCTACTTTTCAGAACAATAACATTTACATATTACTCTTCCACTCTTATCTTCATCAGTGTTTTAGCCTTAGTTTGTACACTTATATATATTCAATGTTCACCATCAATCCTTTTGCCCAAGGTTCTCTAGCCATCTATTGATAAATGAAGGTTGTCCTTCAGTAGACTTTTCACAAGGCTTATGAATATAATAGCCCTTGTTTCTTGTAAGCTTAAAGCAGTTTTCCTAATACTGTTAATAGCATGAATCTTAGAGTTGATTACTATAAGTCAGTTTTCCCAGATACATGTTTTTAGACATTATTTTTTCAGATATTTTTTTCTCTATTTTGTTTTCTTTTTTCCTTTTGGTAGTCCATTTACATATATTAGACTATTGACATTGTTCCATTGATTTTAAATGTCCTCTTCTGTTTTTTTCCCTGCTCTTTAAAAATTTTCTCTATCCTTGTATTTCAATTTTGATAGTTTCTTTTTACTTGTATTCTAGTTCGCCAATCCTTTCCTTCTTTGTGTCCACTCCACCATTAAGCCTATCATTATGAATCTCTCATTTTTTCTATTATATTTTTATCTCTATCATTTTTATTATATTACAATTTATAGTTTCCATGTTTATGCTAAAATGTTTCACCTCTTCATCCATTTTATCCATCTTTTACACTAGATTTTTATCATAGTTATTTTAAAAATCTGTACTGTGAGTCATCTCTGTATCTGCTTCTGTGACTATTTCCTCTTTTGACCATGTATCATTTTTATCCTTTTTTATTTTTGTCAGAGTTTTTTTTTCTGGATATTTTATATAAAAGAAAAGAAGGAACTAACACAGATTACATTTGTCTTCAGGGTGGAATATGCCCTTTCTTATGCCAGGCCACTAGGTCTGTAACTGTACTGGGTTTGGTCTTTGTTGTAGTTTTAGTTCGATTTAATTAATTATTGACTTCAACTATTTTGAAGATGAAATCATGACATTTCCTTCAATAGTGCTTGAGAACTGAGAACCAATATAAGCTTTCTGAACTGTGCAAGATCCCACCTTGCTTTATAGCTAAATTGCCTGTCTCTTGGGTCTTTGTGGAGTCTTCTTTGTTTATGAGTTCATCTTCCTTCTTTCTGAACCCAAGGGTAATGTTTTTAGCCCTGTTGCTCCAACCCTGTGTCTTCTTAGGGCAGCATCTCTACTCTCAGCGAAGACCTGGGATGAATAAAGGGATTTCTCTTAGAATTTCTGTCTCTTGTCAGTCATTGGTAGTTTAAAGCCTTGAATGCCTTGCAGTCTTTCTTTGACTTTTCTTCTCCATTCCAAACCCCTTAGGTTAACATCTTGAGTACCTGAAGTTCTGGTTGTTTCAGCTCTTCTTTCCTAGAGCCTGAGAGTTTAGAATGCTTCTGTCACATTTCCCTCAGCTCTCTTTTTTATCCTTCCCTCCTAATTTCAAAGGGTATGTGCCTTGCATTTGATGGTGATCCCACCTGTCTCATAGTGGATCTCTTTCTCTCCTTAACCTCTTCCTTTTGGTGTATTGTTCCCAAATGCTTTGTGAAGACTCATGGGATTTTGGGGGATTGGGGTGGACTTGCTCTGTGACTATGGCTTTTCAGAATTCCAATCTATTATGTCTGTTTACATATGACATTAACAAGTTCTTTAGACCTTCCTTCAAAGTTCTCCTTACCACACTATGGCGAATTTATTTTTCTCCTGCAGTTTTATCAGGGATGAGAAAAGCAGTAAATCCTTCCTCTCCTATAAAGGACTCCTACTTTTCTAAAATGTATTTATTTAGATTTCTTTGTGTTCTTCTCTGATGGGTTTTTGAAATCTATTGTTTTGTAAATTTTCTCAACTGTTTTGGTGGTTAGACTGAGAGTAATGCCTTTGCACAATTCTTTATCAAGACTGAAAGTGGAATCAAAATTTTCTATATTTTTCTATATATCTTAAAAAAAATTGTTTTTGCCCTGGCTGGGTGGCATAGTTGGTTGGAGTGTTGTCCCATAAACCAAAAGGCTGTGGGTTCAATTCCTGGTAAGGGCACGTAATCTAGGTTATGGGTTCAATCCTTGGTTAGCATGCACATGGGAGGCAACTGACAGATGTTTTTTTCTCATGTATTGATGTTCCTCTCCCCACCTCCTGTCCTCATTCTCTCTCAAATCTATAAACATCTTTGGGTGAGAATTAAAAAAATAAAATAAAAAATTCTTTTAAAATATTCAGGCCCAAAACCTTCTTAGGACACATGTTAAAGTGTTTTAAATAGAAATAAAACAGATTCCAGAATGTAGTGTGAACACATCTATGTTTATCTAATTTAAAATGATCTAAAACAAAATTAAAAATTATTTTAAAGGCGTAAAACAATGAGTAATCCCCCACCCCCACCAGAGAAAGATCTCAACAAATTCCTGAAAGATAGAAAGCAAGAGAAAAGTGCAGGGGAGAAGATGAAGTTTAGAAAAACTACCCAAATGACTGCAGTTGGGAAGGGAGTGTGTCTGCCATTCAGTTCCCCAAAGAGTCTTCAGACTCAGACCAGTGGGAGTTATAGCTGGAAATAGAGTTCAGCTATAATTTGGGATAGAATATGGAATAGTTGCCGTATTGTATCCCATCCTTCCATTGCCTTTACTCTGTCCAAAGAGAAAACTAAATCAGTCATGTAGTCTCAGGCTAAGAAAAAAAGATCGTAAGAGTTTTTTTGGAAAGAATCAGGGCCACTTTTGTAGTGTTAGTGCTCTGAAGCAAAGCCCTCCACATTGTAGTGTTTAAGCTCCCAAAGATAAGGTTCAATCAATATTGTTAGAAGGAAGTCCCCAACTGCAAAATGCCCAGCCCAGGTGTCTGCAATTAGTGTTTATATAGGCACATTTCGACACAAATGGGAAACCAAGTGTTCTGATGATCTATTGCTGCCTGAAGAACCGCTCCAAAATTCAGTGGCTTAAAATAACAATGTCTATTAATAGCAATTACATTTATTAATAGTTTTAAAATAACAACATTATGTATTAATGACCTTTATGGTTTTCTAGGTGGTCTGGGCTTCCCTGGTGATTCTCACATGTAGTCTCTTTTGTATTATAGTTATAGTCAGATGGCTGCTGGGTCTGTGGTTATCTGTAGCTCTGCCACGGTGGATGTCCAAGATAGCTTCTTACTGACATGCTTGGTGCTTTGCTTCTCCTGGGCCTTTCTCTCTCTCCATGTGGCTTGGTCTTCTCACAATATGACAGTTTCAGGGTAATTACATTTATTATGTGGAGGCTAGTTTCCTAGACAAAAAGAGCAGAAGATGCTAAGCCAGTTAAGAGTATTCTCAGGAATAGCACAGTGCATCTGCCTTGTTCTATTGGTCAAATCAACCAAAGAGTCTTCCCAGATTCAGTGGAGTGGAAACATAGACTCTGCCACTTGATAGTGGAGTGTATTTCATTGTAGAAAAGCATGTGGAATGAAAGATATTATTGTGCCCATCTTTAGGAAATATAATTTACAACACTATTTTGAGCCCTTGAGAAAAATCTGGAACTCGAGAAAATAAAAATAAATAAATAATAAAAGATCTTGGAGAAAATAAAGATTATACAAAAAAGTAGAAGATTCTCTTAAAACAAAACAAAATAAAACAAAACAAAGCTTCGAAACTTAGTATCTCTCAGATAAAGTCAAAATAGTATTACATGTAATGAGAACATGGATTTGGTTGCTGTGAGAAAGGAATGATCAGAAACATAGGAAAGAACTTTTGAAAGTCAAAAAGTGAGTGTTGAAATTAAAAAGAAAAAGGTAGAAGAGGAAGGATTCACCCACCATGTATTTGCTTGTATGTATTGAAAAACAAGCAAACAAAAAAACCTTAACAGAGATATGTGGAAATGAGGTTTTTGTAATTTCTTCTTGATAAGTTTATATACTCTGGTGAGAGAGGAAAAAATTTACATTTTGGTACAAATATCAGAAGTTTGGTGTGACAAATCTGAGTTAAGCGACCCCGTATTTCTAGTTAATTTACCTAAAGTTTGAGGGCCCTTCTTGATTAGAGTTCTGGGTAGACTTCCAAGCGGGTTACTTGGCTGGCCCAGGACTTATTTGATGCTTCTCTGATTCCTTCCATCCTGAGAACCTGTGGAACCTCCTCAGTGATCTCCTCACTACCTTACCCTTCAGAATCTCCAACTATAGAAAATCAGGTTAACGTAAATATCAACAGCAAACAGCCCCAGCAGGGAAAAGTCACTGGATGGCACTGGGCAGCCTTTGAGGACTCAACAACAAGGGTGAAGGGCAGTTGAATACTTTGAACTTGCTGGCAACAAGGACAGCTTTGGGCTGATTATGAAATGAGTGCTCTGGCAGGTGGGAGGCATATCGTGGAGGCAACAACATATTCTTCCTTTTGACATTCTTCCCAGATATTACTCAGCTGCCTATGGAGAGTGTCTTAGTTTCCTGAAGTTTCCATTACAAATTACCACAAAATTAGTGGTTTAAAACAATAGAAATTACTTTCTCACAGTTCTGGAGGCCAGAAGAGAAAAATCCAGTGTTGACAGGGTCTCACTCTCTGGAGGCTCCAGGGGCAATTCCTTCCTTGCCTCTTCCAGTTTCTGGTGGCTGTAGGCATTTCTTCATTTGTGGCTGCCCCACTCCCATCTCTGCCTTCATCTGCACTTCACCGTCTCTGTGTCTTCTTCTCTTCTTCTGTCTGAGTCCTATCTCCCTCTGTCTTTTTCTTACATGGACATTTGTCATTGGATTAAGGACCCACTTGGATAATCCTGGATAGTTTCCTCACTTTAAGATGCTTAGTTGGGGGGTGGGGGGAGGCAGAAGAGAATATAGGGGGGTAAATGGTGAAGGAGGGAGACAAATTAGGGTGGTCAACACACAATATAATAGACTGATGATGCATTATAGAATTGTATAACCAAAACCTATAAAATTTTATTAACTAGTGTCACTCTAATAAATTCAATTTTTTAAAAAAGATCATTAATTTAATTATATCTGCAAAGACCCTTTTTCCAAATAAGGTAATTTAATCTTTTAACATATAAGGTAATATTCACAGGTTGCATTGATTAGGATATGCACGTATCTTTTTGGAGTTACCATTTAACTCATTTCAGAGAAGGTCCTTGGCTGTGTGGGGACTGAGATGTTCATATCAATTCCTTATACAGTTTTTCCTGACCATGTCCTCCAAGGTTAATTTGACTGCCTACCTGGGCTTCATTTCCTGCTTGCTATCTTGTGTCTCTTGTGTCTGAACTCATCGAGGACTTCGGAGTACTGGGGAGGGCAACCTAGTGAGGGACTTAGATGTTCCAGGTTTGGCCAGAGAGACAAAATGCTACCATCACAAAATGGGCAGTCCCCTCCAAAGGGCTGTGTCCCCTCCTCGTCGTGTTAGTATAAGATTTTGAAAGTTTGGGTCCCAAAGTAGTCCTTAGCAGGCTGAATCTGAGATGAGAATTACTCCACTTAGCAAAGAGGATTAATATTTCATGACAAAAGGTAATTTATTCAATTGTATGCAAGAGATAGTAGTAATGGCATGTATAAAGCCTCCTTATTTTTGTCTATTGTATCATGTGTTTAATTCCTGTAAAAACACTAGTGGCTCTATTGAGTACCTTTTGGAGAACTTGACCACTTCCAGAATAAATTAGATTGTGTTAATTAAATACACTTGACTTTGATGAAATCGAAACCTGATAGGCCTTCAAGGAAATGAGGCTTAGCAAGCTTTAGTGAATTTTAATAGATAGTGAATAGAATTAAATACAAGTTCAGGCAGCTCTGGTTTTCAACAACTGCAGTGGCGAGATGACACCAGTCATTTCTGTTGATCTGCCAGAGGTTTACCTATTGAAGGCTCACATGCCTAAGCAGAGAGAATGTGTATGGTACCCCAAAAGTTCTTCCTATAATCCTATCCAAGAAAGGTTGATTCTCCCATATTTACGATTGATAACTAATGTTACTGATGAAAGAATCAAATTTTTAATTATCATAACAGGATGGCGCATGAGGTTAACAAGGTGAGATGAAAGTGAGCAATGAAAACCGTAAGTCTTTAATTGAAAAAGTTAATGGCACAACTGTAGGGTTGTGGGTACCTGGCTTTGTAGTAATTCATGTGAAAACTGGAGTTTCAGAATTATTACAATCTCAAATTTAGCCAAGAATAATAGAGTTGCCTAAAATATTGACCTTGTCTTGGGTTGTATTAATAGAAGAATTTGAGAATTTGCGCCCAGAATGTGGTCTAGTCACTGATAAAACCAAGTTGGGGTCACCTTGCTTATTATGTCTACACATTTCACAACTAGAAAACACCCCAAGTAAACTGACCATTATAGGGAGAGGCCTGGAAACCATAACATATTAGGAATAGTTTAAACAAACTGGGGTATTTTTTCTAGGAAAGAGTAGATATAGTTTAGGAAGGGCATAATATTTATTTTCAAATATTTAAAGAAGTGCCATGAAGAATAAGGATTAAATGTATTCTCTCTTACTCCAGAGATTAAATATAAGAAATTACAGTATATTACTGAGATCTTCCTTTGATGCAAATAAAAGAAACAAGCTTGAATTAGTTTAGGCAGAAGGGGAAATTTATCATCTCACAAAATAATGGCATCAGAAACACCTGAACCTAGTGACTTAAACTCCTAAGAGACTTCTTCACTCCATTTATCATTACTATTTCTTTCTTTGTCATCTTCATACTTTCCAACCACAAAACGCATATTCCTTGAGGGTGTGGGCACCAGCAGCCTCTAGACTCCCATCATTCTAGATTTAGCACCACAGAGGACAGAAGTTCTCCCAGTTCTTGGTGAAAAACAATTTGAAGTCTGGCCTGGCTTTGACCACATGTCCACCTCCTGAAGAGTTGCTGGGATCGGGGCTGGCATAGCAGCTTGGCTAGACCCAGAGTCCAGTCTCTGTGGGCTTATGCAAGCAGATGGCCACCCCCATTCTGGCCCCATGTTGTAGGAGGAGGGGGTGCAGTTGATTAGAAGACAAAAGGGAGAGGTGCTGGAAGATAAGGTAATAATTATCTACTACAAAGAGAAACTGGTTTGTGTAAGAAATAGGGAAGACAATTTTAAGATTTAGAAGCTTCCAGGTATGCAGCCCATGGCATCCCTTAAAGTAGCCATTTGTGATCCCACAGAAGAGCACAGTGACAGAGTTTGGGGCCACAAGGGAAGAGCCACCTGCCAAACATTGTCCGTTACCTGCCCCTTTGCCTCACCATATTGTTGAACCTCACATTTTATCTCTAGCCTCACTGTTCTGATAATATTCACAGTTTACCTTGTTTAATAGCCTTTCAAGTGAGACCCAGTCACTAGCCCCTGTCCTCATCCGGGGCCTCAAGTAGCTTCTCCGCATGCACGTTCTAGTCAGTGCTCAGTTGAAGACTGAAAGGGGACCCTCTGCAGATCTCTGAGATTCTATCCCTGTGCTATTCTCTCCTCTCTGGTCGTTTGCCCTTGAACTCCAGCTGTGTTAATCTACGCAGACTCTAAGCTCAGACTCCTCAACTCTTGAGTCCTCCAGGTTCCCCTTCCCCATGCTGTGCCTTCAGCTCTCTTCAGGTAGGTGTGGAGCAATCCCAGGGCTCACGTGGTTTGTTTCCCATCTCTCAGGGATCACTGCGCTTCCTTGTCTGATGCTTGTTTTCTTGAAAACTGTTGTTACAGAATGCATTTTGTTAAGATTTGCTTCAAGTGGGCAGGTCAATCCAATCCTTGTTACTTCATCTTAGGCAGAAGTGAAATTCCATAACTAAAGGTTTCTTCTGCTTAAAAGTATCATTGGAATGCGGTATGTTTTCCCTGTGTCCTCCAGTCGTAGGCCTCTTGAGCTCTCTATTAACAGTCAGAAAAACCAGTATTTGTTTTGCATTTGGTGGAAGCCATAGGACTGTATTTTCTCCAAACAGAAGAACGTTCCCTTTCAAAATCACCATTTTAAAAAAACAACTTTTCCATACTCCTTCTCTCACTCCAATCAGTGCTTTTAAGTGAGCAGTGTTTACGTGTGTTCATTATGTACTTTAATCATAACAACTTTAGCTCAAAGGATGAATTACAAATTATTTTCTTAAAAAAGCCTAGAGTTACAAAAATTGCAGTTTTTATCAGAATAAAAATAAAATTGTTATAGAGGCTCAAGTGTGGCGAAATGGTTGTGATTTACTGTGAAAACCCTGATTGTGAGGCCCCATGTCCCTCTGCTGGGAGACAGGAGTTGACACAAGCAATGGGAGGCAGTGTGGAGGGAGGAGCTGGGTGCCTCTTGCATCCTTTCTTCTTCCCGTACTCCACACATACTTGAACAGAACTGGGCTGAAACTTTCTCTTAAATATGACCAATACCTGAATCTACAAGATAATTATATTAAAAACTGGCAATACATTGTGAATTACTTACCTTATAATAATATCAACTTCTTGAAAGCATCTAATAAACTAAAAGTTTAAAACAACTTTCATATTTTTAATACTTTGAACTGTACTTCAAATCAGAGGCTTGCTTTCTGTGTAGCTAAGAATCATTTGTAATTAGCACATCAATTACTTGTATGTAAATGACTATTCCTAAAGTAACAGTGAATGGTTCATTAAGTTAAATAGTCTCATCATAAATTTGTTCAAAGCTCCATGTAAGTTTTTTTAAAAATAACATCTATAAAAGTAAATTCCGGTTTAGGCCACTGATGAATTATCATAAATTCTAAGTGAGCAAGGTCCAAATTAATGAGGCTTTACTACAAATTCGTCCAGGGGCAGAGTAGAACGACTGTCCCAAGAGACAGCAGATGTGCAGTTGACAGCAGGGCCCCTGAGAAATTGTATTTATTGAGGGCTTACATGTGCCAGGCACTTAGCTAAGTGCTTTACATGCATGATCTCATTTAACGCTTGCAACAACACAATGATTTAGGTGAGTCTACCCATTTTAGACAATAGCACAAAGTTTCAAAATGGTTTGAGAGTCCAACAAAGACACACTTGGAAAAGTAGCCAAACAGATTTAGGCTCAGATTTTCCCAGCGGCAAAGTCCCTGCTCTTCGCCACCGCGCGTGTGGTGTGTCTGCAGACACCCAGGGTGCCCTACCTGCTTCCCCACTTACATCAGCAGTGCTTTCTGCTCTCCCGGTCTTCTCCCACCTCTTGGCATCCCCCCCACACTGCCCACTCATCCCTCAGCCTTTGGGGTCTCCTTCTCTTGGGTCTCATTCATGCCCACTGCCAAAATGGAAAGTCCAAATCAGCTGGTGTTATTGGCTGTCGAAGGCCCTGGAAAGTGTTATGTCTTTTGTGAAAATGGCAGTTAAGTTTCTAAATAACAGCAATGGAGGATATTGAAGATGGTTTGGAAAGGGGTTTTTTTTTGGCTGATTTATAACCAACTTTTGAAATGAAATTTAATAAATCTAGGAAGATATATGAGCCTTTCAGGGCTTGTTATATGAATTGTTTGCAACTGATTTTTTTCCCAGAGAGCCTCTTATCAATTTCTTTTATATATTTCATTTGGAAAATAAGCTCTAAGAATCAGAGTTCCTGTCTAAGCTGCCTTTGTCTCTTTTTTCTGGACAAATACTGATCACTGCATGTTTGGCAGGGCTCCTGCTTATAGAAGGAGGGGGATATGGTACTCAAGAGACCTACACTCCAGCTCACTTGTCTCTTCTGTCACCAGGTGTGACTCTGGGCATGTCACATACTTCTTTGAAATGTAACCAAAATCTACTGTGCTTTCTCCAATCCCACCGACCTCCAACCCTTGCTAACATATTGAGAAGCAGAGAGGATGAATCAAAGCCTCTCACAAAATTTGGTCTCTGTCATTTGTTCATTCATGCAACAGATGTTTATCAAGTGACTGCTAAATGCCGGGCACCATTGTAGGGGCTGGGAATATAATAGTGAAGAAGAGAAGTAAGGGTCCTGCCTTCATAAAGCTTTCACTACAGTGATAAAATAAACAAGTAAACAAATTAGTAAGATAATTACAGTGAGGGAGGGATGCCATGAGGAAAACGAGAGACGAGTATAGAGCATTGGGGAGAGTGGGTGGACATGATTCTATATGGGGTGATCAAGAGAATCTCTCAATTTTCTGTTGGAAGAATCCATGAGACATAAATTGTGGCTACTGAAAAGTTCCTGAGGCAGACATCAGTTGGCACCAAAGGAAGGCCACGGTGTCTAGAACATAGTAAAAAGTGGTTCATTTTACAGGGGCTCTTTGTCATTACCATCACAATTTTATTTTATTCTAACTATGGTGAGTATTTTGGATACTTTTTAAAAGAGTGCTCCTGCTGCCTGGTGAACAATGTAGTATTAAAGGCTGTTTTCATGGTTCAGGCGAGAGACCACAGTGGTGGGGATTCGGTAAACAGGAGCTGCTGCAGGAATTGATCAGATTCAGGAAATGTTTTGGAGTTATTACTGGTAGGTCTTACTGATGCATGAGGTGTGGGGAGGTAAATTAAAAAAGAAGAATCACCTGTGATGCCTCATGATCATATACCTAGGTATATTTCAGACAGACAAATAAAACTCTCCAAAACACTACAGAACACTAAGACCTAGACCAAAGCTCAACAAGGTCCAGGTAATCCTCTCCTTTCCCTTACTACCCACACTCAGATGTTTGTCTAAGCTATCAGTCTCTTCCCCAGGCTCACCCCATCTCCACCCCAGGGGACAGGGATTCTGTTCCCATACCACAATGACTCTTTTGAGACCTAAGCCAGTTGGGGTAAGCATTTCTTCGGTCACAGTGATTGGTTCTAAAGTGGCCAATCAAAGTGGAGCTTAGGATTTTTGTTGGTTCTTGTGGACGGTGAAGCTCTTTCTCCATGCAGATGCAGGAGGGGCTGTGATGCTCTGATTGCTCCTAGCAGCTGTCTCAGAGAGCCAGCCTGGTGAAGGGACTGGCATGTGGATGAGGGCAAAACAAGAAAAACACTGAGACCAGGAGCCCGAACTCTGTTCAAAATGTTCCCAAACTGCTTTGCTATGCTGATTTTAAAGTATTTGTAACCCAAAGCATCTCAAATGATGCAAGCTGTTTTCATTGGGGTATAGGAATATGGTCTACTTGAAATAGGACTGGAAAGAGCCAGTTGGAGATAATAAAATAAGGATATGTGCCAAGAAGAAAACAGGCTGATGAGGGAGGATTCCAAGGATACTGGAATTGCAATAGAAGAATTAAAATCTCATTGAAAGCAATGAAGAGCAGCTCCAACTTTGGGGCAATTAAAACAGCAAAGCTTATATAATAAAAAAAAACCCTCTTCTCTATTACAGAGACAGCTTAAAGAGAATAGTATAGATTCGGAAGACAGGGAACAGAGCTTTGCAGGTGTCTTCAAGGTACAATCAACGTTGAGTGTAAGAGAAGCAGCAAACAAGGCAGAATTAAAGAAAACTTTCCAGAAATGGAGAACAGCTTAAATATGCAGATCACCAGGGCTCACTCTGCTCCAGGAAATGACAACGGGAAGTGTACCGTGTTGCTGCCAGCAAGAAAACAGAACAAACCACTGGACAACAACCCAACAGGCTGCTGCCAACTGATAAAAATCTTGCTGACCTTTGACTTCTCAACATACAAAAAGCAATAGAGAAATTTCAATTTGGATTTTCTGAGTAGTTTTCAGTTTGCTGACTCAAGAATTATATACCCTGGTTTGTTGTTGTTCATGGTCTAAGATGTTCAAGGTCTTGTAAATTGTACAAAGTGGGGATAACAATAAGTGCCTTATATAGAATTTCAATATCATGTAGAATTATTTTGGCTCTTACAAGATATTGTCCACATAAAGCATCTTGTACATCTATATGCTTTTAAAATGTTAGCTATTATTATTACCGTTAATAATAATGATATTCTTCATGGGAAAAAAAAACTACTTGAGGATATACTTCATTTCATTAAGATGGAACAAATAGGTGAACTCAGGAATAAGGAATTAATTATACAAAAGAATCTTAGAAGCAAAACTCCTTAAATATAAAATTAAAATCTATAACCTAAATAATTCCAATCCATAAGGAAAATTAAATATATTGATTTTTATAATTATTTTGGAATTATGTACATAACCTTATTTCAAACTTATTTCAATTTTTCAAGAAGACTTGATCAATGGATTATTTTCTCAGAAGTAAAGGTTTTCAAACTGAAGACTTTTACCAGTGGATACTTTCAACTTTCAATAACACATAATCTTTGTGCTGTATAAACTGTCCTAGATCATCAAAATAGATCAATAGCTCTACCCAATTCAGTTTATGAAGCTACTGAGGGACAAATGTCACAGTGTGTGTGGCAGTGTCTTTGGGCTTTATGGGTAGAAATTGAATTGCTGGACCAAATTTTTGTCATCTCGTTTTCTGCCAACTAACAACTTTATCTTCTTAAAACAAAGTAGCTATGAATGACCACATAGTTGATAGTGTTTTTTTTTTTTATCTCTAGCTAATTGCTTCAGAAGATTAATTTCTCAAATTTCTCCAATAGAAAACTCAGGCCCAGGTTCATGTGACTTGTAAGTAAGTTAGGGTCTGCAGAGGGCATTACCAATCTTGACACACCAAAGAATGGATCATACATATGAAAAAAGATAACCTGTGACATGTCTGGTGGGAGGAATGCATGGGAGGACACAAAAACTATGGGATTTTTCATACTTCAAAATCGGTGCTAGTTTACCCTTTCTGAGTGCAGTGTGGCTTCGATGGTTGCTCAACTTACACAGCATGATGAATGCCTCATGGTCAATACAATTTCCTAAGACTCATACTAGTAATTCTTACTATTGTTCCATTTTCATGCAACATGTCAAGGGTTAATCCTACTAGGGGAATGGATCTTGGCTGTCTAAACAGCCTAACAGTGGTGGAGGGAATCCAAAAGGGGGTAACAGATGCTGACTTCCAGAGTGAACCGTGACCAGGGGGCTACAGCTGTGTTGTATCTAGAGTTACCAAGTGGCTTACTCCTAGTTCCTTCCTTTCTCCAGAAAAATAAACTAGTCATTGAGATAGCCTAAACATCAATTTTGAAACCCAGAGCTGAACAAATGTTAAAAATTACTTTGTGCAAGTTTAATGCCTTGGTCTATACAAAGCTTTCATCAATAACAATAAAACTACTATTGGAAAATATGTTCTTGCAGTCTTTTCAAAAATAAATTATTAATATTTTAAATATGCCATGTTTAATAGGCTAAACTTGATAATTCATTTTTGTTTTCATTAAAAAATTGAAAAATTTAAATTTCAGATAATATGACTAACATAGTGAACCCACTATGATTTTAAAATGCTAACACTTTGTATTTTTTGCTTTAAATATTTTTTATATAATAAATAAAATAATACAGCTCAAACTAAAGATTCCTTTTTTTTCTCACTTCTCATTTCTCATCCTCTTGTTTAGAGAAAACCCCTATCATTGATTTTTTTCCATATCCTTCCAGTTCTTGTTTTAATACTTTTTCTAATTAAAATTATATGTGTGTGTGTGTGTGTATATATATATATGTATATATATGTATATATATATATATAATTGCTTTGGGTTTTTAACTTCTGTATAAATATTTTATATTGTATATATCTATTTTATGCTTTTTAGATATTGTCATGTTGATACACATAGATCTAGCTCATTCTTTTAATTTTTGTTTGTATTCCATTGTGTGTGACTATACAATTTATTCACTCCTCTATTGATTAACATTTTGATCTTTTTCTAACTTTTTTACTGTTATAAGAACTGCTGCAATGACATCCTTGTACACATCTTCGAGGTTTATATTTAGAAAATCAATTTCTAGACTATGGGATATGTACTTTTCAGTTTTATCAGCAGCAGTAATCTTAATAATCATCCTTGCTTCTGTCCCTGGTGACTTCTATTGACTTGGGGCTTCTACAGTGGTCCTTCCTTAACCGCAGGGAATACATTTCAAGACCCAGTGGGTGCCTGAAACCGTGGATAGTACCAAACTATATATACTACATGTTATCCTATGTGTGCATACTTTTTCACTTAAAGGAAGCACTTGCCAGCTTCTGTTTGGAATGTCTGAGTTGCCAGCATCATTCATCTTGCAGTTGGGGGCAATTATTAAGTAAAATAAGGGTTACTTGAACACAGCACTGCAACCTGAGAACAGCCGATCTGATAACTGGGACGGCCACCGAGTGACTAACTGGCAGGGAGCATCTAAGGTGCGCATATGCTGAACGAAGGCTGACTCATACCCCGGCCGGGGAGGAGCTGAGCCGTGTGGGATTTCATCACGCTATTCAGAATGGCAAGCAATGTCAAACTTATGAATTGTTTATTTCTAGAATTTTCCATTTAATATTTTTGGGGCTGCTGTTGACCAAGAGTAACTGAAACCACAGAAAGTGAAACTGCAGATCAGGGGGTCCACTGTACTTGCTTATGGACTCTGACTTTAGCATGTCACCCTTTTGGGAAAGCTTGATGCATTATGTCCACCTATACTTCGTAATAACTCTTACCACAATTGTAATTCAGAAACTATCATGTATTTATTTAATATTTGTCTCTCCAAGAGATCCTAAGCTCGATGACAGCAGGGATAGTTCTGCCTTATTTATCTCTCTACTCCCAACACTTATCATGGTATTCTATAAATAAATATTATATTAAAAGAGAGTGCATTGAGTCCCCAAGAAATATTCCAACTGTCTTGCCCAAGCATCCAGGCATCAGTCAACATGGGGTTACTCTGGGCAGTGGTTAAGGATGGGTGTTTTAGTGCCAAAGAGGCTTGGGTTTGAGTCATGGCTCAGCAACTAATTACATATATATGATATTAGGAGAATTATTAAAACTTTCTAAATTGCAGTTTCAGTTTTTGTAAAAAGAAAGTTAAAATTTCTTATTTCACAGGGTTGTTATGAGAATTAAGTTATATAGAACATATAAAGCATTTAACATTATACCAAAATTATGTACAAAAAATGTTAGTTATACAGATATGAATAAACAATTTAGATTAAAAAACTCTAAAGATTAATAAATACATGAAGAGACCCTGAAACTAATTATGGTCAAAGGATTGTAAATTAAAACAATAATGACACACTGCCTTATACCAATTAAACTGATAAAATTATGATGATGCCAAGTGTTGGAAGGAAGGGGGGCTGTCTTTGTGCATGGCTAGTGGAATATAGCCTGGTGCAGCCATTCCGAAAAGCAGTCTGAACTAAGCAACTGCACACAGCAGTTGCCCAAAAATGCTCCTTGTGGAATATATCCAAGATAGATTCTTACACAGATCCATAAGACAAGTGAAGATGTCCATTGCAATGAGACTTGTGGGGAGTCGAAGGCAATCTGGACATCTGATGATGGGAATGTGGGCAGATATATTGAAGAGGGTGCACATCATAGAGTACCATGCAGCATCTAAAAGCAGCAAAGTATATATATTGATGGATGGATCCTAAAAACAATGCTGAATGAAAAGAAAGAAATGGAAGATAATATGTAATGCAATATACATTTCACATGACATGAAATACAAAATATACTTAATAAATAGAATAATCTGAAATAAAAAAGAATAGTCTGATGCCTGTGAGGTTGGAACTATGATGGGAGTGAGGAATGGAATAAAGGGAGGTGAGTTTTTAAAAATATATCACAATAGACGGGCCCTGCACAGATGGTAGTATGATGATACACTGAGGATTATGATTCAATCAATTCTCTATACCTGCAGTATTTTAAAAAAAAATTAGCAAGGGGAATAGCTTGGCAGGATCATGTGATAAAAGCAAGATGACCTACCTGAAATAGAATTTCACTGTGGTATGACAGTGTGAAGAGATCCATGCACCTGTCACTCCGCAAAACTGATGAATATTATTTTTAAGAAATTATTTAAAGAGCCTGGAAATGGTCCTGAGGGCACACAGCAACTGAAGAAACTTCTATTCAGGAAAATCTACTAGAAATTGGGTTTGAACCAAGGCCCACTTCCTCCTCCCAGCTCAGTGAGACAGAAACTCTACCCTGCTCTGGTGCAGACAGGAGCATAGGCTGCCTGCCCCCAGCCAGACGGCTACCTCCTCATGAGAGACTGGTCATTGGCATTTCTCATCCTGCCTCCAGATATCTGTTGCTGAGACTGTGGTGCTGTCCACATGGTCTTTAGTTTAACACCTGTTTCTTCTGATTATTTTTACCTTTATTTTTGTTGTTGACACTATTAAAGATGTTCCCCCTTACTCCCCCTCTCCTTTGCCCACCTCTACCCTGCCCTCACTGTGGCAATCACCATGCCATTGTCTGTGTACATGGGTCATGCATATATGATCTTCGGCTAGTGCTTTCACCTTCTAGTCCCCCCTCCCCCCTCTCCCTTATGACAGCTGTCAGTCTTTTCCATGTATCCAAGTCTCTGTTTCCATTTTGTCCACCAGTTTATTTTGTTCATTAGATTCTACATATAAGTGAGATAATATGGCATTTGTCTTTCTCTGGCTGGCTTATTTCACTTAGCATAATAATCTCTGGGTCTATACATGCTGTCACAAAAGGTAAGATTTCCTTCTTTGTAATGGCCATGTAGTATTCCACTGTGTAAATATACCATAGCTTTTTTATCCATTCATCTCTTGATGGGCACTTGGACTATATCCAGATCTTAGCTATTATAAATAATACTGCAATGAACATAAGCATGCATATACTCTTTGAAATTGGTGTTTTGGTATACTTAGGATATATTCCAAGAAATGGAATCACTGGGTCAAAAGGCAATTCCATTTTTAATTTTTTGAGGATGCTCCATACTGTTTTCACAGTGGTTGTACCAGTCTACATTCCCACCAACAGAGCATGAGGGTTCCATTTACTCCACATCCTCAAGAGCACTTGATGTTTGTTGATTTATTGATGGTAGCCATTCCATCAATAAAGGTGAGGTGGTACATCATTGTGGTTTTAGGAATGATACTTGTATTTTCAGGCATTGTTCTGGGTGCTGGAGATAAACAGGAGGGAACGGGAAAGTCCTGTACTTATGCAGCATACATTTCCAGTGGGGAGAGATGTACAATATACAGAAAATGAATACATAAATGATACAATATCAAGCAGTGCAAAATATTATAAAGACAGTAGAACAATGTGAGAAGTAGAGATGACAGAGGGGCATGGGGTGCTATTTTGGATGGGATGGTCTGGGAAAGCGTCTCTGACAAGGTGCCTTTTAGGTAGATATTTACATGGAGTGAGGGAGGGAAAGGTGAATATCTGGGGCAAAACAGTTCAGGAAGAAGCAGCCTGTGCAAAGGCTCTGAGACAGGAGCACACTTGGCAGATGGGAGGACCAGAAAGGAGGCTGTGTGGCCGGAGCAGGGAGCGAGATGGGCATAATAGTCCCCAGTGAGGTCAGAGAGGTAGCAGAGAATGGATTAGTTATGGTGCCCTTGGAGTTGTCTGAACAAAGGCTATTGATGGCCTGGACAAGTTAGTAGTGATGCAGGTAGGAAAGTAATTAGTTTCTGGCCTTGTTCTTAAAGTAGAGTTGGCAGTATTCTCTGACCATTTAGATGGGTGTTCAAAAAACAGAAAGAAAAGTCAAGAATGACTCCAAGGATTTTCAGCCTGGTCAGCTAGGTGAATGGAGAAACCATTGGTTAAAAGGGTCCTGTTTTGGAGAAAAAGTACTAAATTTTGATATGGACATGTCCATCTGAGGCCAGTCTGATTTTTTGTCCTTACGTGAGTCTAGCATTTTCAATAATTTGATTTGGACTATGCTAAGATTGTAATGCTTATTAGTCATCCAGTTGGGAATACAAAATAAGACAGTTGGATACATAAGTCTGAAATTCAGGAAAGAGGTCAGAACTACAGATATGAAAATGAGAAGAGATCAGTATACAGATCATAACTGAAGCCATGGGACTGGGTGAGATTAAAAGAGGTCTGTAGCCTGAGTCTGAGAGCACACAGTCACTTAGAGCTCAGGGAAATGAGGAAGAACCAGCAAAGAGACTGACAAGTAGCAGCTTGGGGAGAAACTAAGAGCAGGCCCCCCAAAACCAACTGAGAGAATGTCTGAAGTTGGAGGTGTTAATCAACTGCTCCAAATGCTGCTGAGATATCAGGTGACATGAGGCCCGAGAACTGACACTTGAATTGGGAAGGTGGAGGTTGTAGACACCTTGTCAAAACGATTTTCATAATGTCATGGAGATGAAAACCTGGTGGAATTATGTTCGAGAAAGAAAGGGAGGAGAAGAGGCTTTGAGAAGAGACACCTTTTTTTTTTTTTTAAGATTTTATTTATTTATTTTTAGAGAGGGAAGGAAGAGAGAGAGAGTGCGAGAGAAACATCAATGTGCAGTTGCTGGGGGCCATGGCCTGCAACCCAGGCATGTGCCCTGACTGGGAATCGAACCTGTGATGCTTTGGTTTGTAGCCTGTGCTCAATCCACTGAACTATGCCAGCCAGGGCAGAAGAGACACCTTTTAGTAAAAGTTTTTATTATAAAGTAACACATACAAATGACAGGAAAATGATATAAAGTCAGTGGACTTCTGTGTTTTGTTTTCTTTTTTTTAGTATGAGAGAAAGTGGAGCATTTTTTATGTTACCTGGAGTGATCATTAAAATGGGAAATGTTGATGGAATGTGAGAGTGGAGGCTAACTGCAGGAACAAAACCCTGAGTGGGAGAGAGAGGTGGGCTCTGTGCACGAGGAGAGGGCCAGGAACCTTGTGACTCATTACTGTCAACACAGAGATGGTGGAGGATGAATGCAGACATGCAGGGAGTTGACAAGTTTAGTAGCGGGTGGTTGTGGACATACTGTTTTCATTGTGCCTATATTCTCAGCAAAATAAGAAACAAGATCATCAGTTAAGAGTAAAGGGTAAGAATGGTGAGGACTACAGAATGTTAGAGGTTTCAGGAGAGAGTGGTTATTGGTTAAGATTGTATTCTTCTATGAGTAATTAACACTCAAAAGCACAGTGGCTTAAATAAGTTAGAAATTTGGAAGTAAGCTACTCAGCGCTGATGTGGAAATTCTACTCCATGAGGTTCCTGAGGGTCTAAGTTTCTTTCCAGCTTTCCACTCCACCATTCTTGGATGTGGCTCTTGTGCTCATGGTTTAAAATGAAGCACCAGCTGTCACATCCATATTCAAGCAGCAGAATGAAGAAGACAGAGGGGTAAACTGGTTGGGTGTCTGCAGTCTTTAAATTTTTTTTTCAGAAGTTGCCACATGAAAGTCCCATGGGGAAAAATTTGACCACAGGCCAAAAATTTGACCTAACCCTAACCTGCAAGGAAGCTGGGAAATGTAGCCTTACTTCTAGGCAGCCATTGTGTCCAACTAAAAATTCTTCTACTAAGGAAGGAATACACATATGATGGGAAGAACATCTGTCATGATATGAAATAGCAAACTGGGAGAATGGGTAAGAAATTAAGGAAACATAGTAAAATTTTTGAGTGGCCTTATCTTACTGTTTCAGTGCAAGTGTGTAGAGAGAATAGAGTTTTGTCGGGTGAATTTAACAGAGGTAGAGAGCAAGGAAGTTGAGGATGTTTAAGGGATGTAAACAGCCCCAGCAGATTACAGGGATGCAATTTGGAATCTAAGGTGGGTAACAAGGATAGAGAGGACAAGGGAAAATAGGAAGAAATTCCAGACAGAGGAAAAGAGAGAGAAGCCAATGCACAGAGGTTATTGATGGGATTAAAACAATTTTAGTGTAGAGGTGCCAGGATAGGTGAGTGCAAGAAGAGAAGTTGGTGGCTTGAGAGTGGGCAGGTGGTGCAGTTATTGGAAATGACAAAGTCCAAAGCATGAGTGAAATTGGAGGACAATGACTCATTTCATTGGAGGTGAAGGGTTCAAGGGTGTGAGAAGCTGGGTGTTGTCTGAATCAGCCATGTGGGTGATGAAGAAACTAAGAACAGTGACAGGAACAATACAGGAATCACTGTAGTGAGGTGACAGTGACTGATAGGTCACTGCTATGGGGAGCTAACGGATAGACACATGGCTTGAAAGGAATTGGAAGCTGAGAGATAAGGTGCGGAGAGCCAACCTGGAAACAGCAATGAACAGCAGGGGACTCTGGCTGTTCTCCTGACCCGTTGGTGGAAGCACCAGAGGCACCTTCTGAGGGGCTCCTAGGAAAGCTGTGTCTTGAGGCAGAGCATGATTCAGCGAACAAGATGGTGATGGGAGCTTTAAGGGAACAGCTTGGTCATCCTCTAATGGGATTTTGCCATCCTCTAATGGGATTTTTGCCAATCATGACCTGAGTTCCAAGGGTATGGAGAGGTGGGTATTACATAGCATGTGTATTGAGACATTTTTGTGGGAGATATGAATAGAATGGAAGGGAGGTAAACAGGGTTGTTGGATCCGGTGAGATTAGCCCTGAAAAATCTCTAGGGGAAGATGTATCATCAGTTCTACATGTGGCCTCTAGGGACTGGTCTCTCTGGCAATGTCACCACGACAGGGATGGGTGTCTTATCAGGGACAGATGGAGCTCTAGGGCTTCCCTTAAATCTGAGGGCCATGTCACTGCCATGGGATTGCTGTTTAGCAGTGAGCAGACCTGGCTTAGGTGGCTGCAGCCCTAGTGGTGCTCCTGAGGAGATTCAGGGTGGTCTTGTAGCAGTGGGGCAGTCGAACCAGGATAATCCTCTATGGGATTATTTTAATGGATTGCAAATGAAAATACATGTGACAAAATGCAGTACATATTCGTGATTTAAATTCAGAATAGAGGGGCACTTCATTCACATAAAATTAAAGCCAATATCATGCTTAAAACTTAAACAAGCATTTTTGTTAAAGTCAGTATTAGGAATGCCCACTATTATCACAATTATTCAAGATTATTTTGGAAACCATGCACATATTATAAAAAAGATACACATACTGAAAAGGAAGTTGCAAAATCATTGTTTTCAGATATGAACATAAATATGAAAAAACTAAGAGAAGTACTTAAAAAACTAATAACAACTAAGAAAGAATATAGCAAAAATCGCTGGCTAAAAAGTTAAGAATATAAAAGTTAATAGATATCTTTTATATTAACAATAACCAGTTAGAGAATGTAATGGAAGAAAAACTTCCATTCTTAATAACAACAAAGAAGATCAAATGTAAATGAATAAATGTGGCAAGAGATGTGTAGGGCCAACATAAAGAAAAACTGAAACTCTAAGATTTTGAGGTTTATTAAAAAAAGTTGAATAGGTAGGAAGATACACTGATCTTTCATGAACTGATTAACTTAATAGTTATATCAATCCTCCCAAATTTAAAGTATGTTCACTATGACCCCAATCAATACACAAACAGAAATTTTAGGAAAACTTTGACAACATAATGCTAAAGTTCTAAAGTTCTTCTAGGAAACAAAACATGTGAAATAGCTAAGAAAAGTATAAAGAAGTTTGTAAATTAAAAAATATTAAGATACTTCCAGAAATTAAAATGTACCATGAAGCTAAAGTAATCTAAATATTTTGGAGCTAGAGTAGAAATAGAAATACAGAGTCCAGAAATAAACCCCATAAATTATTCCAAAATAAATTACGGAAATTTGGAATATGCTGAAGGTGGCATTTTGAGTAAGTAGTGGTAGATTTTTTTTTTTTTAAAAAGGGTTGGAGCCACTCGCTAGTCATTTGGGAGGAAACCCTCGAGCTCTCCCTTCTGTCTACCTGTGTGGCTACAGACCGGCAGCCTGACCCAGTGTTCTTCAGCAGGAAAAGTTAATAGTAAAAAAGTTGGATTCATTTATGACCTTTCGACACTAGGAAATTTTATGTTAACAGCAGCAGTTAAAACACGGTGCTCCAGAAGTTCTCTGTGATATTTGAGCTGATATGCTGGGGAAAAGCAGCAGGCAGCACAGAGACCTTGAGCTAAGCACAAACCTGACCATTCTAGGTCTATGGGGCTGGAACACAGTGAGAGACAGGCAGAGGAATGTGAGAGTTTCTAGATCTGAGAGACAGGTCAGCCAGATCACGTAGGGGCCACAGCCATGGCGAAGAGTTGGGATTTTTTTGTTAAGCACAATGAGAAGACATTGGTGGGCTTCAGTTGCTGTTGGTGGGCTGATATAATCTGATATGTATTTTTGAAAAGATCACATAAAAATGGTTAAGATGGTAAATTTTATGTTATATGTTTTTTACTATGATTTTTAAAAATGCTAATAAAAAAGATCACTGTTCTGTTGTAGGATCAAGTGACTTGAACAGAATAGCAATTCCTTAAAGGGACCCATTTTTACTTCCCAGTTTACCACCATGACCTCAACCCTACCTGGTCATTTTCAGGCACATATGTGAGTTCCTGCCCCATACATGCAAACTGCCTGTGCATTTGTGTTTTCAACTCTTGTCTCACAGCAAAATCAATTCCAGAAGATAAACGATTCAAACACAAACATTACCAACAGAAGAAAACATGAGTGAATGTTTCATCTGGAAGTCAGGAAGGCCTTTCTAAGTATGAGAATGACCCAACAACAGAAAACATCATGTACCACCACTATAATTGCTGCAGAAACCCTGTAAGGAGTGAAGAAAGGAAAGGCCAGAGGAAGTTTAACAAAGATATGAGAATTCACGTGGGGTTTAATGCAACTAAAAATACCTGATAAGTATTACTTATTGAGCATATACAAGATGCCAGGCACTGTGAAAAGTACTTTATACACATTACCTTGTTTATTTTCACAATGGTATGCTCACAGACAAGTCTTATTCCACTTTTTTTTAAATAGATGAGGAAACTAGAGTGCCAAGTAGTTAAATTACTTATCCGAAGTCACACAACTGGTAAGTGGAAGAATTGGAATTTGATCGCTGGCTTTCAACTGGATATCTTCTGTTTGCTCACCCAGATTCTCTCTATAACCCTTCTATACCCTGTTAGGTACTCTGGAGAATCAACTGTAAGAATTTGATCAATAAGCTCCCGTGCCCTTGGCTTCCAGTTGGGCTTAGTCAATGGGATGACTGGTGGAGAGTGAAGTCAGGATGTTTATCTTCCTACCTTCCTTCACGCTGGGTTTCCACCAGTTGGCTGTGTGTGCTTCTGGAAGCCACAGCACTGGTCATTTCCTTTTTCACATTTTCTCTCCCTAGTTACCCTTCTCTTACTCCAAAAGGAGTAAGAGTGATAATGGCTCCCTGCTACTTCTGGTCCTGCTCCTCCCAAATCTCTTGTTGGTTTCCCTAAGGCTTCCCATATTTTGTAAACAGCCCCTATATTGAATTTCCTCCCAATACCTTGTTCCCCAAGTGTCCTGTTTCCTGTTGAGATCTGGCTGATCCAAATCTGATTGTAAGGCCTAGGCTCTTTCTCAGCAGGGGTCTCGGGGGGGCAGAAGAGGGGGTGGAAATGAGTTAGAGGACTGTGATTGGTCTGATGGAGGGAGTCTTGGGTGGGCAGATAGTGGCAGAAAGAGTTGGAAGGATATTCCAGGATCAGAGGAGGAAAGTATCAATTGTTCAGTTGAGAAATTCCAAGATTGTTTCAGCTTTCAAATAACCCAAACCAGCTCTTCATCAACAAATGTGGAAGATTCCTGAAAGCCACCTGAGCTGAGGAGGGGTGAATTGAACACATACGTGTTTTGGGTGGGGTGAGGGGGATAGAGGGCATGACTGGAATCAGAGAGCATGAGAGTAGAAAATGTTTCTAACAATCCCCATTTGACTGCACCCTTTTTCTTCTTGTTCATTTGCTGGACAACTCAGCAAGGTCTTTCACACCCCCACCCCCAGGCTCCTGTGACCTTTTCTCACTGGCTGTAGCATTCTAGAAAATCTCAGTTCAAGATTGATGGCTTCATAACCTGCTCAGAGTCCTTGTGCTACTGATGCTGTGTCATGAATCATCAATGCTACATTGCCCCACTCCCACCAAAGAGGACCCGAAGGACACTCCTGACGGTGAGCAGGCACTGGAACTGCTCCTGCTGGCTGGACACTGGGGCTGTGGCCATGAGGAAGGAGGATGAGGTGCTGCAGGCAGGTGAAAATGCTTTCTGGGTGAGAGAACCTAGCAGCTTTGGATCAGACAGCGACAGCCAGGACTCACTGAAGTGCTCATTATCTGCCTGTCTTCTCTACCTGTCTCTCAGGCATGAATTTAATAGTTATTGCAATCACAACAACAACAGTAATGAGCAGTAATTTCAGTTTATTGAATCAGGTGCTTATGTTAAATTGGGCTCTATATACATTTTCTAGTTTAATCTTGGCAGAAATGCAAGCTCAGTTTTCGATCCCCATTTTACAGATGGAGAAAGCAAAGCACCATGAGGGCTGAACCAGAGATTCAAGCATGCTCTGAGTCCACAGTCTGAGATCTTTCTACTATGCCTTTGCAGCTACGAGGGACAACATCCCATTCTAGGGAGATCTCTTTATGCCTTTGTTGCAATGGCTCCCATTGCCTCTCTGCTTCAGAGGGGCTGCCCAGTCTAAGGAAAGACTATATTAGGCTGTGTGCTAGTTTCCCAGGGCTGCTGTACCAAAGTTCCACACACTGGGTGGCTTAGCCCGCAGAAATATATCGTTTCACCATTCTGGAGGCCAGCAGTCTGAGACAAAGGCCTCAGCAGGGCCAGGCTCCCTCGGATGGCACCAGGGAGGGATCTGTTCTGGTCTTTCCCACAGCCTCTGGTAGTTCCTTGTGGCAGCAAAACCCTAGTCCTCACATGGCACTCTTTCTGTGTGCATGTCTCTGTGTCCAAATTCCCCTTAAGGACATTTCTAAAAAAATGACCCCAGTCATATTAAATTAAGGTTCATGGTAATAACCTCACATTAACTTGATAATCTGCAAAGACCTTATTTCCAAATAAAGTCATATTGACAGGTGGTAGGGGTCAGGACTTCCACATCCTTTTGGGAGATACAATTCAACCCCTAACAGACTCCCTTACATATGCGGAGGCTGATCTGCCTGCTGTGTTCTGTGGGCTTCTAGCCAAGACATCAGGCATTCTGTTAGGTCACCAAGAGGAGGATGGGAACATGGTGAGGGGGGGTTGTTTTCAGGTTGGAGGTAGGGAATGAGGGAAAGGGAAGAAAAGCAGCAAATCCATCTGCCCTTTGCTGCCCTTGAGGATAGTTAGTGCCATAAGAGGTTTTGGGGCCTCGCTAAGTCCTCAGCATCTCCCTTTAGTGAAATGAAGGTTTGCAGCTCCTGTCAATCGCAGTGCACATTACCATGAGGAATAGCACCTCACTAGCACTGTACCTCTTGTCTGCGCTCACGAAATACCCAGCAGTCCTCCCACAGGGCACTCTCTCAGCAGAGTGGGCCTGGCTCTGTATCTCTTCCTGCCTGAGAGCCCAGGCCACTCAATATCCCAGAAGTCAGAGATCGATTCCAGTGCACCTGAGAGGAAACCGATTCATGGAGGAAGAGAGGGTCCACTTGGAGATTAGCAGATGTAGGGGGAAAGAAATAACAGTAGCTAATTCAGTCACACTTAATTTAAAGTCTTCTCAATAAGAAGTTTAATCTCGAGTGAATAAAGTAGCATGTTCTGGTGACTGAAAAACTCTTGAAATTTAGTGTGTTTGTTGATCACGTAGTCTTTTTATGTCCTGCAAATGTCTGGTCTGATTGATGACTATTGCTGGAGTGCCAGAGACTGCAAAAGGTTTTGCGTTTGAAACCAACATTTGGATAAGGTGGGAAGCATTGTATTTGAATAAAAATGACAGATTTGTAAGTATACATAATACTTTTTATTTGTGATTCATTCAACAAACATGTAATAAGCAACTATTGCATGCCAGGCAGGCATTGTGGTGGGTCGACGTGGGGTCATAGTTATGAATGCATTGCAATTTCTTCCCCTCAAGTTCTCTTGATCTAGAAAACAGACAGAATTTAAATGATGAAACCATCCCTCAGAGTGATAAGTACTTGAGCAGATATTGGAGTAATCTGTTTTGGGAAATGCAGAAGAGGGACAATTAATTCAGGGAAGAGGACAAGATCCTAGTTGGGAATGGAAGATACAACTTGACTTTGATCCCCCATTCATGTGGAGGGCTGACAATGTCAGGGAATGTTTCCAAGGATCCAGGTTGTAAATGGCAGGGCCACATTTGAACCCTAGGGCCTGGTTGCAGAGGAAACACTCCACAATTCCATTCTTTCCATTCCTGCCCCGTTAAGCCTGAGATTTGGGGAAACTGGAGACAATACCCAGTGAAGACTTCGGCCCAGAGTCACTGTAATGATGAATGCCCAGTGGTGCTGAGAGAGGCGTGGCTGAGAATGTGCACAGGCCCTGGGGACCACCCCAGCAGCCCTTCTGGCTTGTGGTGGTGATGAGCAGCCGTCCGCCTGTCACAGGCTAGGCTGCATTTCTTCCTGTAACAACTGAACTGATTAGAAGGAAACTTGACTTGATTAGTGATTATTGTCTCAGTGCAGCCGTGGCTCTATGCATGTTCATTTTGGGGAAGGGAGGGATGTTTTGAAAAAAACACTAGTACACATCACTCTGCCTAAGTGAAATGCAGGCTTGCCTCAGCCCCTCCCCACATCTGGTCTTTCTCCGCTTTGCTTCCAAACTGGTGTCAGCCTCAGGGTAGAGCTAAATCCTTCCCTAAACCAGCCCTGTGTGCAGCGGGACCTTGAAAGCATGTGCATCTAGAAACCTGGCAAACCCTTTCCTGTGATCATCTCCTGAGTCCAGTAACAGAAGCTAGAACCAAACCTACACTAAGCCTCTGGACACCAAATGTCTGCCCAGGCTGTAGTCAGACTGACCTGGGTTCCACCATTTATTACTCATGGGGCCTTGGGGAAGTTGCTTGATTTCTTTGTGCCCTGGTTTCCTCCTCTGTAAAATATGAATAATAACAGTATCTATCTCATAAGGTTAGTGGGAGACCCAAATGAGAGAATGCCGTGTGTTTATTGTGGTCGTTAATCATAGAAATCTCAGTTTGGTTTCTTAGGATCTGTGTGGCCTTGGGCAAACTTCTCATATCTCTGGACTTGAGTTCCGTTATTGGTAAGAAAGACCCACTTCCCTCATGGGATGTTTGTGCAGGTCAGACAAGACAATGAGAGTGAAATGTCCTACACATGCAGCATGTAGACAGAACAGGCCCTCCATATGCATTAGATGGATCTGCAGTTGAGTTGTGTTGGATACAGTCACTCAGCTCAAACCCAGACCAGAGCCCCTGGTACTGGGATCCTGGAGTGGCACTCACTCTGAGGTTTTGAGGGAATGGGAGGCATCATTTCTGTTTTGGAGAAGTCCAACCAAAGGAAGAGAAATATAAAACTTCAGACTTGAGGATCTCTAAACCATTGTGAACAAGCACTTAAGTGCTGAAGGGACACAGACGCAGAGTAGGAAAAGGTAGACAGGAGCTTGGAGGGAAGATTAAAAGAGACCAGGGAAGGGCAACCCCCAGGTGGATGAGGGGGGAGGAAGTGCACATCTGTGGAATCCCTCCCAGTCTGAGACATGCGAGGGCTTCTCATCCAACACCTCAATGAGTCTCTCAACAAGTCTTTAAAGGGGCAGCACTAGCCTAATGTAACAACCAAAGAATTGGGGCTCAGAGAGGTTTGGAGCAGCTCAAGTTCATAGTGTCAGGAGCATGGAGCTGGGATTCAGTTAGCCTCCCACATTTGTGTTTGTGCTGCTGTACTGGGCTGCATTATCCATTTTTGTATAGTCCCAATTTTACTTGCCTTCTTTCAGGCCTTGGACTTGTGGTGTTAATCTGAGGAATATGACCCCACTGTGGCATCTCCTCATCCTTGCTGTATCAGCATCCATTCTTTTAGTGCTCAGCAGGGTCTGGCACTGAATAGACGCTTACTAAATGTGTACTTGTTGCACAGGGTGATATAATCCAAACAAACCTGGTTCACTCTTTGTTGGGCCCCTCTGAGAACGGGGCATCTGTGGCACTTTTCAGCACAGACAGGCGGTGTCCCTGCCTCTGGCTCCATTGTAATGTTCCAAGGGTAGGTGGACTCTAACCTAGTGCCACTGAGACATTTCTCAGGTGACGGTGGACCTCAGGTGTCCATCTTTGGCCACTCCTGCACACTCTTTTGTTTCTCTCCCTCTGTTTTCCTTTCCTCTCATTCTCTTGTCCACTGTCTCTTGCCCCTTCATGTTCTCCTTGCTCCTCTTCTAATTCTTACTGTTTCCCTTAGTCTCATCCCCTTTCCCATCACTGCCTTTATGCTTTGGGCCTGTCCCCAGCAGTGATGGGCATGGCTTGGGTTTTTAGGGAACTCACTTGTGCTCCAAGGCAAAAGCAGAGTCAACTGGGCCATAGGTGACATGTCAGGCTGGACTGCAGCCAGAGAGATAGAAAAAGCATGGGCTGGGATGTTCCTCAGCCTGGATGCACCCTAGCCTCCTGCCTTAGGCAAGGCATTTAAACTCTGAGTCTTATTTTAATTTTTGTTGTGCCCTTTCACAGAGCTATGGTGAGTCAAATAAGGTCAAACCAAACCCTGTAATGTGAGTGACAGAGCACTGGAATTGTGACGCCTTGATTTCAGTTCAGTTTTGCCATGACTTTGGCCCCTTCCCAATCCTTGAACCTCAGTTTCCCTATTTGCAAAAATAAATACCTTGTGGATTTACAGTGAGGAGTCAGTGTGACAACTATGGAAAAGTGTCTTGCAAATGCTAAAGCTCTGATGTCGGCCACAGTTGTGTGGACAGTGCCCCCGAGTTGTCCTCCATCCACGGCATCCTCCCTTGGGGAAGCACTGGCCATCTTCTCAAGGCCAACTTTGAAGGTGCTGTTCCTTCTCTGCCCTCCCCATAGGACTCTGTCCTTCCTCGCCCTGCCAGCTACCTTCTCTGCCAGCTTGCCCCCCTCACCCTTGGAGAGCCCCTGCTAACAGGCCCTGTGTCCAAGAGCCGAGAGTCTAGCTGTGTTGGGTTTGTCCGCAAGTGCTGCAGCCAGGCCGCTGATTTATCTCCCGATACACTCTTTGCCATCTGTTTTTATATTGCTTTCAGCACAAGATAAGTGGCTCCCATACAGCGCTGAGCTTCAGAGATTGCAAAGTTCATGAGTTTGCAGAATTTATGATAAGGCAGAGAATTGTCTTAGTGCATCATTCATGTGTGCAAGCTCCAGAACGAAATGCTGCTGCTTCCAGATGTTTCCTTCTTCCTTCCCATTCCCTTCTCAGGAGGTGGGACAGTCAGCCAGCATCCCCACCACTCATGCCTGAACTTTGTGAGTGTGCAGTTTTTCACTAGCTTCTGCCATGACTCAGTAGGGAACATCTATCCATGGGAGGGAAGAAGAGAAGGGAAAAAGGCAGGAGGTGGCTGATCACCATTCTCTGTGTCCTATAAAGGTGATTGGCTGACAACTGAAGTGTTGGGTGATAGTGAAAATCATTGTCCAGTGTTTTATTTCTCTTTGAGTTTTTTTGTAAAGTATTTCACCATCTGAATTGGATATGTATCAGAAATTACAAATATGCATTAAAAGTCCACAAATGATTTTTTAAGAGTATACATCTCTACTACTCTCTACCTTTTGAAGCTTGACTATATCATTCATTCATTCATCCATTCATTCTTTCATTCACTCACTTCTCCTTACATGGCCTCATCAAGTGTTCAGTCTTTGGAGCAACATTACTCCAGGTTGTAATCTCAGCCCCTTCACACACTTGATTTTACTGGGACAAGTTATTAAGGTGTGGAAGCTCAAGTTCACCATCTGAAAAACAGAACTAATGATACAATCTACTTTATAGGTTATTGAGGAGTAAGTGAGATAATGTATGTAAAGGGCATAGCATAGTCCTTGGAAACAGAATATGTACTCACTATACATTTGCTCTTATTGTCTATTCTTTCTTTGTCGGGCACAGAGAGTTTTTGTCAATGGCTATGGCACAAAGAACAGAAATGTGACTGAGGGGTCTGGGAGGTGCCTATGGCTCTGCAAAAAGGGGGCCCAAAATTTCAGGCGGAGGAAGGTGTTGGAGCCAGTCAGGTGGAGAGGGTAGGTGCAAATGTCCCATAGGCAGCAGAGTGAAGGGCTGGTTCTGAAACTCTGTATGGTTGCGTATGGCCATACTGAAGAGAGAACCCATGGAAAGTGTGCAGAATGAGATGAAGAAGATGCAAGATCAGCTTTCACAGGGCCTCGTGCATCTGCTAAGGATTTGCTTTCCATCCATGCTGAGCCCGTGGAGCTGTTCAGTTTATTTAAGTTAAGCTATTGATCAAGTGCTTCCTATGTGGTAGGTATTGAAATATACTCTACATAAATTATTCTCTCATTTCTATCTCACAGCAACCCTGTAAGATAGATCTTATTATACCCATTTTACAGAGGTGAAAATTGAGCTTATGTCACTTGATTAAGGTTGTACCACAAGTGGTAGAGCTAGGCTGTCTATTTGTGTCTTTCTAATACTAAAGCCCTTCCTCATTACTCTATGCCACCTTCAAGACAGTGAGCATCTTAATGCCATAACTCAGGATTAAGTGGGCATAGCTTATAAATTAAAGCAAGACTGGACAGGCTATAATCTAGAAGGACTGGGATGGAATAGGCACTAGGTTCAGAATGGCATGCTAATTTAGCTGGCCACAGTTCAGTAACTAGTTGGAGGCACTGGGGACAAGACCAAGATGAAGTGGCAGGCATATGCAACATGTGGGCAGAGGTGTTTGCAAAGTGTCTGAGATGTTTGCAAGCCCTGACAAACAAGCAATGGGGCTTTGGGATCTCCCATTCCAAGTTCCGACATGGGCTGTGAGTAAAAGAATTTTTCTGAAACATACACCTCACATGCATACTTAGCTTCCTGGACTGCCTGACCTGCTGTGTATCATTCCCTTATCTCTCTTGAAAGCCCCTATTTTTGCTCATGCCAAATCGCACTAGGTCCTCAACTGGACTTCTTGGCTCAAAAAGACTACCCTTTTATCTGGGCTTTTCTTCTTGATGATGGCTTTTTCCCCCACTCCAGAAATCCCACCCTGGACCTGGAACCAGGGCAGAGGAGAAATGCAGAGGCTGAGGCCAGGCTCCAAGGGAAGGTTCAAGTCATCATGGATCAAAAACCCTCAGACCAATGCTGGCGCTGAAACAACCATTATCAACAGGATGCCCTTTGTGGGACCTCTCGGTCCTCCATGTTCTAGGAATGCAGACACTCAACAAATCCTGTGAGAGTCAAACAAGCATAGGCCCGATAATGGTGACTCATCTGGGCAAAGCTGTAAGGGTATGTTTGCATGATAGAGGAGAGGTAGGGAGAAAGACAGCTATAGTGACACAGAGGTCTAGGGGAAAAGACAGTGACCTGGTGCTTATTGAGCACATGGGTTGGCCCCTGCAAACCTTCTCTTGCTCAATCCTAATTCAGGTCCCTGGGTGGGTGTTAGCACCCCTCTCACAGATGAAGGAACAACTCAGCAATGTTGAAAGATTCAGCCAAGGTCACACAAATTATAAGAGACAGAATCACAATATATTTTTTAAATTCTCACTCTAGGATACATTCACTGATATATTTATTGATTCAGAAAAAGAAGAAGGAAAACAGGAAGGGAGACAGACAGACAGACAGACATGAATGTAAGAGAGAAACATCAACTGGTGTCTCCTGCATGTGCTCTGACTGGAGATCAAACCCACAACTTAGGTATGTGCCCTCACCAGGGATCAAACCCTCAACCTTTTGATGTATGGGACAACACTCCAACCAACCAAGCCACCTGGCCAGGGCCAGAGTTGTAATTTGAACTCAGGTCTATCCAATTCTAGGATTCACTGTTAACCAATGACTGCGGCTTCTAAATGTCTCAGCTAGCCTGAGTTGCAGCACCAGCCCTGTCTTCAGCACTAATTGATATTTCCCAGAGGTATTTACATTTTAATGATGAGCTCTTGAAATGAGAAAATACAGCATAACTCAAATAGCAGAAGTTTGATTTCCTAGTAATATTTTTCATAGAATGTTTTTTCTTAGATCTGCTAGCTTTGTGCTGTCTGACAGAGTAGCTGTGAGCCACACGTGGCTCTTGAATATTTGAAATGTGATTAGTCCAAATTGAGATGCACTCTAGTGTAAACTATAAGCCAGATTTTGGAGATTTACTGTAAAGAATAATGTAAAATATTATATTCATATAATATTGTTACATGTTGAAATCATAAAATTTTAAATATACTGGATTACATAAAATATCATATTGAAATTAATCTTATCTGTTTTGTTTTGCCTTTATTTCTGTGACTACTAGAAAAATGTAACAACATACGTGGCTTGCACTTGGGTTCGCATTACTACGCTAGATGACAACATGCCCACGTTCTGTATTTCTCTCATTCAAAACATGTTTATTAATGGTGACTACTTTTACTGATGATTTATCATGTTCCAGGAATCTGCATAGTTAATGTGTAATTATTATAATGCATATATAATATCTAAATACTATTTATTCATTTTATAAATGAATAAGGTGAGAATTAGGAAAACTAAACCCAGTGTATATCAGCCAGTAATTGGCAGCTCAGTGCATGGCTATAGGTGTGGACTCCAGGCCAATTGATCTGGATTCAAATCTCTCTTCTGTCACTTATTGATAACTTTGGGCACAATACCTAACCTCTTCATGTCTCAGTTTCTGGTTGGATTTGGAGATAAAAAAGCGTGACTTCCTACATGCTAAGCATTTTCAACAGTGCCTGACCCATATAAAAATAAATGACAATTAACTATTATTATCATCAAGTGAAAAGAGCTGGTATCTAAACCTGCTCTTGATATTTGCTAAGATAAATTTGCCCAAGATATTTTCCATAAGATGGTTTATAAAACATCTTTCATGTGCCAGGTACACTGCTTTGATACTTTGGGGCATGTAATATTAGTAAGAAATAGATCTTGCCCTCAGGGGGCTCACGGTCTAGTAGAAAAGATAATAAACACATATCAAAACTAAAATACAGAGTAGAAACAGGTAAATGATTGTTGGGAACTGCCCTGCCTGGTTTCAGAAGCTGTAACCCCCTGCCACACATGGCTTAGGCTGAGTGAGAGACCTTGAGACCCTAAGCCACTAAGGAGACAAAGCTTATCCCCCTGGCAGGATCGCCACCTCTGCCCACTTTACTTCACCTTGCCTGGCCTCCAGTACATGACCAGTTAGCCAATGATGGGTAAGATTCCTCAAGGGAGGCATGACCTAATGTTACAGAGCAAAAGGGGGACCCAAACAAGCAAAGGGGCCCGGGAGCCCCGGGACGGTGATGCTCTTACTGAAAGAAATTCGGGTCCGTCTTGTCCGCCGCCATATAGGAAAGATATCTCTCAATGCCAGAGATTGGTGAAAAGGAAAGGAAAACATTTATTTTGTTCTATACAAAATTTAAGGCAGTGACCTAATATTTGTTACCAAAATCCCAAAAAATCTTAAAGTCCCTTAAAACACCCACTAAACGCACACAGTTCTTCCTTCCCCCTTGCCCAGTATGGGGTACCGTATCTCAGGAAAGGAAAAATAGAAGTCCAGTCTCAGGCAGTGTCTGGATCTTCCCAGTAATCCGTGCTTGGCTGGTAGGCCTCTCCCGGTTCTCAGCACCATCAGCTGTGTCGCCGGAATCTCTGCTAAAACCGGGTGACGGTTCCCCCTACTACTGCTGTGGGGGAACCCACTCTGGCAAAGGTGCGT
>PVIA01011946.1:0-41002 GCA_004024845.1 Tonatia bakeri | reverse complement strand
CTGGTCCACTCCATTGATTTGAGTCCCAGTTTTCTTCCCCTCACTATTGTTTCCCTGTGCGTTTTCCTTCATTTCTCTTATCGTAGCCTGCATTTGTTCATCTAATTTATGTCCAAAGTCAACCAATTCTGTGAGCTTCCTGATCACCAGTGCTTTGAACTGTGCATCTGATAGTTCGGCTATCTCTTGGTCACTTAAAGAAATTGGTTCTGGGGCTTTCAAATCTGTTTGAGCCATCTTTTTTATTTTCCTTTGGTTTGGTTGCAGCTGTTTCCTAAGGGCGGAGGAGCCTTAGGTGTTCACCAGGGCGAACGGAGCACCCCAGTCGCTGGGTTGTGACTTTGTATGTGGGGGCGGGGTCTGAGAGGGAACAGTGGTGCCTGCTCCGCTCTCTCTAGGACTTCCGTCCCCTCCACTGCCTCCCACAAGCAAATTGGGCCCTTCCTGTGCTGGCTCCCGGGCAGGTGGGCCTGTGCACCCTCTCGGACTCTGTGGGCTTCCCCGAGAAGTCCCCTGTGAGGCTGAGAGTCTCCCGGCCTCAGCTACCAGATGGGGCTCTTAAGCTTTGAAACGCGGCAGCACTGCCTGGTTTCGCTGTGTTTGCTCACGAATGTGTGGCTGCGGACAGCCAGCTGCCTTGCGTCCCTCACTGGGTCTGTTAGTCGCCTCCAGCGCCCAGGGTCCGCCACCGGGTCCGTCCACTGCCGTCTGCGCCCTGCGCACCCGGGCCTGCCAGCCAGCGCCTCTTCCCGCCGGGACCCCTCGACCCCGCTCCGCAGGCCTCCAACTCCGCCGCTCCTTACCGGTCTGGATGTACTGGAGGCCGACTTCCGTTCAGTTCATTTCCCTCTGTTCTGGTTGTTTTCTTGTTTCTCAATTTTTGTTGTCCTTAGTTTTGGTTGCGTGAGGAGGCACAATGCGACTGCCTATGCCTCCATCTTGGCTGGAACTCAACAATACATTTTTATATAAAGTACAAAGGTTAATACAGAGCACAGAATAGTTAATACTGTCAGAAGAAAGTTAGGGGAAGTTTACTGGGTGGGATGATGTCTTAGGTGGATTTTAAGGGAATTTGCCAGTTAATCAAAGTAGAAGGACTTTTGAAGTGAAGAGAACAGTAAGTCTTGGCAGGAATCCAGGTACAGCATATGGTTCTGAGGGCAAAAGAAGCAGTGTGGCTCTACTAGGCACAAAAATCAAAGGTAAGTGTTGAAGGTTGCTGATATAGTCAAGGACTAGACCACAAAAAGTCTTTTATGCCATGCTATGTGTTTACAAGGGTGTTCCCCCACAAAAAACAAAACAAACAAACAAACAAAAGCAGACCGATCATCTTGAGGGCAGGCCTCTTGTAGTACAGGCTTCCCGTACTAGGTGAGTGTTGTGTTCTAGGAACCCATCTGTATCAGTGTGCCAGCTGGTGTTGTTGTGAGAGGCTGTGTTCAGTTTCAGTGAATTTTTTGGAAGACTCTTTCAATGTGTTTCCCCATTTCATGATGGGTGACTTACAAGCACACCTGCCCACTGAGTGTTCTAAAGTTTTTGACCAAGAATAGCAGGAACCCCTTACCCTTCCCTCCCTATTCACCCAGTCTCACCGGGAGTGACTTTTTTTGTTTCCTGGGATGAAAAAAGTCCTCAAAGGGAAATATTTTGCTGATGTGGAAGAAGTGAAACAAAAAAAGGCAGAAGCACTAAAAGCCATAAAAATTAACGAGTTCAAAAACTGTTTTGAGCAGTGGAAAAAACATCTCAATAGGTGCATTGCATCAAATTGAGAGTATTTTGAAGGTGATTGAAGCTTAAACATGTAAGAATAAACACAATTTTTTATGAATAAATTCTGAGGGTTTTTGCCCCCCCCCCCATATATTGTGATATCTTAAATCTTGGAATACTCTAGGCTTACTGGCATGATTATAGGAAAGACTGTTTCTCCTACAGCCAACTGGTTTGTACCCCATAACTGTTAGATACACATGTTGGCTGGAGAGCTAGATATAAAGTTTGGATTAACAGGCCTACATTTTAATCCTGACTCTAATATTTACTCAGTTCCAACACTTACTGTCTAGGTTCCTTTGAGAAATGTCCTTAATCTCACTGACCTTCAGTTTCTTCATTTCTAAAACAGGGATAACAATCATTCCTATCTCATAGACGTTTTGTGAAGATTAAATGAGAAAATACACATAAAGCTCCTTACACAGTGCCTTAGGTACTCAATCTACTCTATTTTTGATGAATATTGATAAATATATTATCTGTGTCAAGCAGTTATTAGTGCTCAGTACATACTATTCTTACTTTTTAAATTGTCTTCGCAAGTTTGCTCAAGCCTGGCTTTGGCACAGACTACTCTGAGGCAGATGAAACACTAAAGTTAATGGAAAAGATGTCACCCCTCACCCCTTCACTAGTAGCAATAAACAAGTACATTACCAAAGAGATGATTTTGATGTAATGGGGGGTAATGGGTATTTTGTGAACAGTATCTGATTTGGTAAATGATGCAGCTCTCTAGCTATTAAAGGAACAGGTCAAGCACCATTCAACTCTCAGACCTACTTCAGGCTTACCAAGAGGCAGGAAGGATGTTTGGCCAGTGGGAACCTGTTAGGACCTTTGATGCATATAACAAAATGAGCATTTCTTTACAACTGGTGACCATGTATATTACCATGTGCCCACTTTCAAAAGCAATTTAGGGTCCTTGGCCTGTGTGGAAGCATTGTCCCTGAGCCTGTGGGCAAGCACAGCATCCCCTGGAACCCACGGGGTCTGCCGGAGCATGGCCAAGGGCAGACTCAGGGCCACCAGCAAACCCAGAGCCATGAGGACTGACCTAACACTACCTGGATCTGTTGCTGAAAGATTGTGGAGACCATATATGTTCCCTGCTGCTTCTGGAAGAATCCCAGAGCTCTGCTTCTGCCCTGAGGCCATTCAATGTAGGACAGGGCCCAGGCAGGTTAAGGAGTCAGGTCTTTGAGAAAACAACTTCAGACAGGGACTTCTGGCCAAGATGGAGGTGTAGGTAGACACTCCGTGCCTCCTTGCATAACCAAAAGAAGGACAACAAAAAATTCAAAACAAAAAAGCAACTAGAACTGACAGAAAATCAAACTGTATGTGAGTCCGACAACTCAGGAGTTAAAGAAGAAATATTCAGATTGGTAGGAGGGGCAGAAGAAATATTCATTCAGACTGGTAGGAAGGGTGGAGATGGGCAGCTGGGATGGAGAGGACTCGTGGCAAGGTGGTGGCTGGCAGACAAGGCAGTTCCACATTTGTGTGCAGATAAACTGGGAGGAACAACTGGGGAGTGAGGCAGACCACGCAACCCAGAGTTTCAGCATGGGGAATTAAAGCCTCAAACTTCTGACTGAAATCACCTGTGGGGGTTGAGGCAGCAGCAGGAGAAACTCCCAGCCTCACAGGAGAGTTCATTGGAGAGATCAACAGCGTCCTAGATGTACACAAATCCACCCACCCAGGAATCAGCACCAGAAAAGCCCAATTTGCTTGTGGGTAGCAGGGGAAGTGACTGAAATCCTGCAGTGAGCAGAGCAAGCAGCATTATTTCCTCCTGGACCCCTGCCCCACATACCATGTCACAACGCAGCAAAATAGGTGGCTCTGCTCTGGTGAACACCTAAGGCTCCACCCCTTACTACATAACAGGTGTGCAAGACAAAAAAAAATGACCTAAATGAAAGAACAGATCAAAGCTCCAGAAAAAAATACAACTAAGTGATAAAGAGATAGCCAACCTATCAGATGCATAGTTCGAAACAGTAGTATTCAGGTTGCTCACAGAAATGGTTGAATATGGTCACAAATTAGAGGGGGGAAATGAAGGCTATACTAAGTGAAATAAAGGAAAATGTACAGGGAACCAATAGTGATGGGAAGGAAACCAAGACTCAAGTCAACAGTGTGGACTAGTAGGAAGAAAGAAACATTCAACCAGAACAAAATGAAGAGACAAGAATTCAAAAATATGAGGAGAGGCGTAAGAACCTCCAGGACTTCTTTAAACATTCCAACATCCGAATTATAGGGATACCAGAAGGAGAAGAGGAAGAGCAACAAGTGGAAAAAATATTTGAACAAATAATAAAGGAGAACTTCCCCAATCTGGCAATGGAAATAGACTTCCAGGAAGTCCAGGAAGCTCAGAGATTCCCAAAGGAGTTGAACCCAAGGAGGAACACACCAAGGCACATCATAATTACATTAGCTGAGATTAAAATTAAGGAAAGAATCCTAGAAGCAGCAAGAGATAAGAAGGCAGTTACCTACAAAGGAGTTCCCATCAGACTATCAGCTGATTTCCCAAAAGAAACCTTGAAGAAAAGAAGGGGCTGGAAAGAAGTGTTTCAAGTCATGAAAGGCAAGGACCTACATCCAAGATTGTTCTATCCAGCAAAGCTTTCATTTAGAATGGAAGGGCAGATGAAGTGCTTCCCAGGTAAGGTCAAGTTAAAGGAGTTCATCATCACCAAGCCCTTATTATATAAAATGTTAAAGGGACTTATCTAAGAAAAAGAAGATCAAAACTGTGAACAGTAAAATGACAATAAACTCACAGTTATTAACAACCACACCTAAAACAAAAACAAAAGTAAAGTAAGCAAACAACTAGAACAGGAACAGAACCACAGAAATGGAGATCACGTGGAGAGTTAGCAACAGGGGAGTGGGAGGAGGAGAGAGGGGGAAAAGATATAGAGAATAAGTAGCATAGACAGTAGGTAGAATATAGACAGGGGGAAGGCAAGAATAGTGTGGGAAATGTAGACACTAAAGAACTTATGTCACATGGACATGAACTAAAGGGGGGGAATGTGGGTGGGAGGGGGTGGGCAGGGTGGAGGGTAGTGAAGGGGGAAAATGGGACAACTGTAACAGCATAATCAATAAAAAAAGTTAAAAAAAACACATGGACAAAGCCAAAGGCAGGTAGGTACAAAGGTGAGAGGCAAGGATGAGTGTGGGGGGTGGGGGTTGGGCAGAGTAGGGTGAAAATGGAGAGAACTCTACTTGAACAAGAATAAAAAATGAAAAAAAAACAAATATTGATAAATAGTAAACATAAAAGAAAAATAAATAAAAGTAAAATAAAATAAAATAAAAATAAGTAAAACGATAAGATAAAATACCGTCCTTTTGGAAGCACAGGTGTCTAGCACAATCATCCAGGGGGCTTAGCTGGTTCCTACTTGCAGTCTGACTTCAGGCATCTCTCTCTGGAGTCTGTGTGCACCAGCTGGACGTTACCCTCTCCTCCTCTCTGCCTGTGCCCCATCTCTCTGGCCATAGGCTGCTGGTGTCCTTGTGCCTCATGGAGCAGAACCGTGCAGCGCCAGCCTCCCAAGCCACGACTACTTTCTGTGCCAGGAGGGACCTGGGGCTTGTTGCCTGGCCCTATGGCTTCAGCCTGAGTCTCTGCCCTTCAACCATTTAAAAATCCAGGTTCTGAACTTCCCAGAGCTGCAGAAGCATCCAATTTCCCAGGCAGTCCAGGCGATGGGGGCAGGTCTACACCTCCTCCTGACCTCTGAGGAGGGCTTTTCCTTTCATCCATCATGCTTGTCAGCCAGCTCAATGTCTCTACCCAGGGTGGGCTTCCTGGGCTTTGCTAGCTCAGTTGCCAGGACAATGCAATGCTAGGATGCTGGTTTCTTTACCCTTTACCCTAGGGTGTGGAAATCTTCCACCCACGGCCCTGCTGCCTCTGGCATTTTTCCCTAGCCCTTCCTTCTACTACAACACAGGATCTGCTATGTTACCTTGAGGTCACTACCTTCTCTCCAGGGATTTTGTTAGATCCCTCTGTAAAAATCATTTTGCAATATATACAAGGATCATATTTCATTTTACACCTGAGACTAATAAATGGTATATGTCGATTATAACTCAATAAAATTTAAAAAAGGTTTTTACTATTTGTCTTTTTGGCAGTTTTTCTCAATGTCCTATGGACATTTGAAAAATGTACAAGAGCCGTGTAGCTCAGTGGTTAGGCACTGGTCTATGAACCAAAAGGCCACTGGTTTAATTTCTAGTCAGGGCACATGCCTGGGTTGCAGGGCAGGTCCCCATTTTGGGGCAGGCAAGAGGCACCTGATTAATGTTTCTACTGCACATCGATGTATAAGATATAAAGTTTTAAATCTATTTGTGTAGGATGAAAGATTCTCAATCTACTATATTTAAATTAATGTTATACAAGATGTTCTTGTTCTTATTTTTTTGCACTTCATAAACTATTCTCAGAAAAATGTTAATTTTTACACTATGATTGTAATTTTTTATTTTCCCTTACATTTCTTCTGATTTTTGTTTTATATACATTTGTTTCTTGGTTGTTACATGGATAATAGTTTGTGATGTCTACTTTCTTTGTGAATTGTACCTTTTACCATTTGAAATATTCACCTTTGTTCCACTTAATTTTTTTTGCCTTGGGTTCTGCCAGATGTTAGTAAATGCTTCCCTTGCTGTGTTTTTGTTTGCATCCTCCTGGTGTATCTTTGATATACCTTTCTTTTATTGCCATTGTTTTGGTATTATCTTAAATGTCTTTGTCTTTTAATGGGGGAATTTAAACTAATTACATTAGTGTGATACTTAGATAGATTGGGCTTATCCTGTCCTAATCTTTGTATTTTCTGTTAATTACATGTCCTTGTTGCTTCCTCCCCTTTCTATTTTGCCAGAATGATCCAGTTTTCTCTGGTCCATTTTTTTTTATAATGATGTGAAAGTCATGTATTCTATTTCTCTCTTGTGAGAGATTATTTATTAATTTTATTAGTTGCGTGTTTTTAAAAATTAATTTCAATGCATCAATAGTAGCAATGAAAGGATAATACAAGTGCTGGAGGAAAGTAATAAAATGGACATTTTCACACATTATTGTTGGGAATGTAAATTTTTTTAAACATTGTTTTATTTTTTAAATTTATTTTTAGAGAGGGAAAGGAGGGAGAAAGAGAGAGAGAAAGAAACATCAATGTGCGGTTGCTGGGGGCCGTGGCCTGCAACCCAGGCATGTGCCCTGACTGGGAATCAAACCTGGGATGCTTTGGTTCACAGCCCGTGCTCAATCCACTGAGCTACGCCAGCTGGGGATGAATGTAAATTTTTATCCCATGTTTTCAAGTGTTTACACTGAGGGATGAGGAAAGTAGCTCTGATTACATGTCTTAGGCAAGGATGGACCTGGGGCTGTGTTCAACCTCATCCAAGCTGCAGAACTAACGGATGAAATTTCCAAGTGGAAAGCGAGGTCCTCATGGTGAGGAGGGATGAAAACGGTTGCTCTCATAACCAAAACCCTCCATAATGGACACTGTAGTTTTATTTATAACTGAGAAAACATGAAAGCAACCTAAATGAATTATTATGGAACTGGTAAAATAAATGGTGGCATATCCACACTGTTGCAAATCTCTGTGTTATCATGGGCAGGTTATTTAATTTCTCAATTTCGATTTCCTTATCTATGAAATGGAAATAATAAGAGCACCTACATCCATCATAAAGTTATAGTAAAGCTTAAATAAATTAACACATGTTGAGCCTTTATAATAGTGCCTGGCACATGATAAGTGCACAGTAAATGTTAGCTGCTATTTATTATTATTATTATTATTATTATTATTATTATAAAAACAATATTGTGAGGGTAGTGAGAAGGGGAACAGAAGAAAGGTGGTCAAAAGGCACAAACTTTCAGTTATAAGATAAGTACTAGAGATATAACGTACAGCATGGTGACGAGTTAACATTGATGTGTGACGTATATGAAAGTCGTTAAAAGAGTAGACCTTAATAACTATCATCAGAAAGGAAAATATATTTGCACATATTTTTGTGTTTATATGAGATGATGGATGTTACCTAAACTTATTGTGGTAATCACTGCATGCTCTCTGTAAGCCAAATCAGTATGAATCATTTTGCTGTACAACCTAAATTCATACAGTGCTGTAAGTGAATTACATCTCTACAAAACTGGGGAAAAACAGAACATTAGTTATTTTTACATACTATATTGTTAACTGAAAAATTTGCAGAATAGAAGTGTTTATATACTGAAAGTGGCCACACACAGAAATAAACATACATACAATGTCATACTGTTGACGGGAGGGAGAGACCTGGTTCTTCTTGCTGATGCATGTAAAGAATTACATATCAGCAAATCTAGTAGTATGTAATCAGTTTATTAGTGGCCCGTTCCCATGGAAGAGAACAGGACTGGATAGAGTTGGGGGTGAAAGGCAAAGTTTCAGGGTAAACCCAAAGCAGGGCGGCAAAAGTAAGAGCGGCTGAAGACCAGGGTGGCAAGCCCCTGGACAATCTGAGGCCAGGTGGCCAGAGGCCCTGTGGCTGGAGAGCCAAGAGCACCCTGAGCCCCCCACAGAGAGAGGGCAAGTCCTTTGTTCTCAGGACTTATATAGTTGGTGGGCTAGGAGGAAAACGGTCACATATTGATTAAGGGGTAAATGTGGCGCCAGCTTTCCTGGGGGAATGTGACTACCCAAACTTAGGGATGTGTGGGGGTCTGTCCGCCTGAATTCTTATCTTTCTCCAGACTCCACTTGGTCATCCTGTTGTAAAACAAATACGTGACAGGAGGAAGTTAACTACAATTGGGGCACTTTCCTTCTTTCTTGCTAACATAGTGTTTCTTGTGATGTTGGAACGCCTGGCAATATGATCGGACCAGGCTCAGGACTGCTGAGTTAGTGTGTGAGACTTGTCTCCTTCCTCCTTCCTGCCTCGGTTTACTATTTATTCTACCTAATTGGTAAAAGGTGTTCCCTGGCAACCAGGGTGTTAAATGCTGGCCAGTGACAGTATTGCAGTCTCAGAGTTCTTCCTATGCTTTCTCCTGCCTCAGTACATACATATACAGAGAAATACGTGCTAATGTGCCAAAATTCATATCTTTCTGGTTTTTATGTGTCCCCTGGCACTAGAAAAAGCTCAAGCATGGGAAGTAATGCCAAGGAAGGTATAAACATCAGGAAGGATTGTAGCGACATCTCCTTGTAAACCCCGCAGGTCAGGGGCTTGAGTCATGAAGGCAGAAAATAAATTATTCTGGAAAACATAGTTGTAACTCCTATACAGCCAAATTTATGAACTGAGAGTCATACATTCTACACACAAAATTGGATTGTTTGAATTTTTAAAACCAAACATGTGTTGCTTTTGTAATGAATAAATGGTGGTCACTGCTTCCCCATGTGTTCACTTCTAAGTGAATCTGTAACTGAATGAAAACGCAGGTTCAGCTGCCTGTCACAACCAAAGCCTCACGACGAGGCAGGTGCTGGTACAAAAGGAAGAGGTTTTATTTAGGTGTTTGACCTAGATGTTGTACATGTTCTAAATTTAAAGGGTGTGTTCCTAAAACAGAAACTTGGCAGGGTCTCCCATAAATTATTTCAAAAGGGCTTAATTTAAGTCCACTTCGGTGTGCTACCCTCACGTGGAGCAAGACAATAGGGGGTGCCTAGTGCCATTTCAAATGCATTTCCTGGCATATTTTCTCCAGGATCTTCTTTATTGTGTGGTTCATTTCTCAGTCTTCACCATAGACTGGGGTCTCCAAGATGCATGTAGTCTCCACTGAATCTGTAGTGCCTCTCCCATCTCCTGGGAGATTTCTGAATGATGGCCCCTGGTCACTTTGAAAACTGTAAGGCAGTCCGACTCTAGCAGTGCAGCTAAGGCAGTCTGGTTTGGTAGGCTCACTGCCTCTAGCAATTGTAAAATCTCTTTTGCACGTTGAATGTCCTTATTCCCTGAGGTTAAGGGCCCTTCCCTTTTTCTTTCTTTTTTTTAAAGATTTTATTTATTTATTTTTAGAGAGGGAAGGGAGGGAGAGAGAGAGAGAAAAAAAAAACACATCAGTGTGCGGTTGCTGGGGACATGGCCTGCAACCCAGGCATGTGCCCTGACTGGGAATCGAACCTGTGATGCCTGGTTCGCAGCCTGCGCCCAACCCACTGAGCTACACCAGCCAGGGCTAGGGCTCTTCCCTTTTTCTTTCCATATTTCCCATGAATATGGACTACCATGAAGGCATGTTTAGAGTCAGTGTAGATGTTAACATTCTTCCCTCAGGTAACTCTAAAGCTCTGACATCGGTGCCGAGGTTCCTACGGCGCTACCTTGTCGGTGGTGACTACCGCACACTCTGCTTGTTGCTGACCGTTCTCCGTGAAGCTGCTCCCATCGGCGTTTAATTACCAGTCAGGTTCTGTCAGCAGCTGGTCCAATAGATCCAGTCTGCCGGTCCAATAGAGCTGGTTAATGATTTCCAAGCAATCATGCTGGAGGTCTGAGCCTTCCCGAGTCCAGGAGTAGGGTGGTCAGGTTTAAGGTAGTGGTGATTTGCAAAGCAACATTTGGGCTGTCTAATAAAATGGTTTGATTTTTTTCCATGAATCCTGCCATCAGCTAATACCTTCCTTTCCAAAATTTCTCGGTGAGGGTTTCTATTCTTTCTACTTTTCCTTTTGAGTTTCGAGCAGTCCTTTTTCCAATGGCCCTCCTCCTTGTAATAGGAGCATAGTTGTCACCTAGTGGGTCTTTCCTCAAAGGGAATTGTCCTTATCCTCTGGATAAGGATGCTCCCTGGCCAGGGTGGCCAGGTCTTTGGGTGCCCAGGTCTTTGAAGGAAAGACCATTCCTTCATCATACAGGGGTGGGCCTGTCACCCCTCTGGGCCCTCTTTCAGGGGTATCTAGCAGCAGGGGTGGTGATGGAAGAATTCTTCCTACTGCTTATCCTGCATCCCCTGGTTCAGGGCATTAAAGAGACTCATTTCCTCATTTTCCTTTTCTTCCTGTGTCTTACTATCGGCCAGGGGACACGGGTCAAAGCCATTTCCATTCTTGACATCATCAGCTTGTTCCCTTTCTTTGCCAGATCCTTATTGTGTAAAGACATACACAACTGGACACAATGAATTTTGTCCCAGTTCCCTGACCATTGGCAAAACCAGTTACAATTATTACATGCTGGTGTAGTTATTTAAGGAATCATTTAGGGGCCGTTTTTCCCCATAGTCTAAAGTATATAGAGGCCAAGCAGTGTTACACTAGAAAACCAGTTCCTTCTTAGACATTGGATGACAGCTGCACATGGGCCAATCTGCTAAAACTAGGTCCAGTGAGCTCCCTCCAGTAGTTGAAACAGAACAACTCCTGATGGCATAAAAGTACAAACTTAAAACCATAACCATAAGAAGACCTTGAAGTGGGAAGATATAAACAAAACTTGAATCAACAATTTCATTATTCTAAACGAGCTCTCACAAGCAAGTCTTGGTGTCTCATCTCCTGCCAACTGGTACGGCAAATGGTTCTAAATAAACCCAAATGGCACAAAGTCCAAGTGGTACAAAGCCTGACTGGCAGGATGGCTTGCCAACTGGTACCACAAATGGTCCTAATTGGACCCAAATGGCACAAAGCCCAAGAGACACACATTCAAAGTGGCAGGGTTAGAGCACCCCTGGTGTGCACACTGGTCCAACTTATCCAATCTTGGAGTCCTTCTCCCTGGACCCATTTTCTTTTACCATCCAGGTATTTCAGGTGGCTGATGCCTTGAGCAGGAGTGCAGAAAAATTCCCTGAGAAAAGCTCTTGGTAGTTGCTGGGAAATCCCCACAGTCCCGCTCTCAGGCTTGGCCTGCCACAGGTAGCTGGGACTTGATCTCAGGGCCTCCAGAACTTACCAAGGTCCCTGCCAGAGTCACCAGACTGTAACCAAACAAAAACAGAGGTTCAGTTGTCTGCCGCCACAAAAGTCAAATTTGTGACTCAGATGCTAGTGCAAAAGGAAAGAGGTCTTAGTCAGATGCTGTGTGGTCTAGGAGAATGGTGAGCTTCTGTCTCAAAGCCTGTCTCCTCAGCAAGAACAAGACAAAACCTAGTGTCCAGAGTTCCTGCTCCAATTTAAATTACAGTCCTTTGGAGCCCACAGGTGGCTGCTAAGTGGTTATAGTCTCTATCCAGGTTGCTTAGCTTGTTCCCAGCTGCTGTTAATTTTGGGCTCCCTTGTAGACCCTGCATGTGGAGCCTGCATAGCAATGGGCCATTTGGCTGCTTAGGACCATAAGATCTTGTACTCCCAGGAGAGTGCGTGAATGCACAGGCCAGTGAATCACCCGGTAGGCAAGAGAGCAAGAGAGGTTCCTTCCTGGAGGTCATAAGCAACACGGCCCATGCAGAGAACAGGCAAGTGCCCCTTGCCAGTGCAGGTCACAAGGAAGTGAGTCATGAGCAAGAGTGAGCCTCTTTGTTCCTCTGTGATTATATTACCTTGGGTGTGGTACAGGCTGGGTGCTTTCCCAGGAAGACCAATCAACTTCCAAACTTTTGCATGCTTCGGGTGGGTCAACCTCCCAACCAATCCCTCCTTTCTTTAAGCTAGACTGACAGGCCTCTTTGGTTCAGAACCTTACCATGTGCCATTTTGATTTCTATGGTGCCTTAGGCCTGCCTTCCCCTGGTCCTACCCCCAATCTGGCACCAAAAGGGGTAGGGAGGGTTTTTCCTATCCAATTACACATTGATATTTCTAGCTTTTGTGTGTTCAGTGTAAGAACCTCCCGTTGCTGCCATCATTGCCAATGGGGGGAAAAATCCCTGGCACTCTGGACAGTCTACTGGTAATAAATCCATTCTCTCACTAGCACCTGTTCCATCTCTTCTTAGCCGGGTACTCATATTCTCTCTCTGGAGATTTCAAACTGGAATACTGAGGGAATAAATTAGAAAGAACAAGAGAATGAAGCAGACACAGGGGTAAGGATGACAGACAGAATGGTCCTGAGGGGCAAAGAGGTAACCTTGATTCCTAGTAGATATTCCAGGCTATGCGACCCTCACTATGATTAGCTTCTTATGTCTAGATGCCAGTGAAGATGATAAATTCACCACTGTTGAGCTAGTGGGGGTGCTCTTCCTAGTAAGCAAAAGGAGCCCCTATTTAAAGGGGCTTAAATACAACATCACTGTGTTAACTATATGAATTTTCTCTTTTTTGATCTAAAAATCCTAAAATAGTCTAATTCTGGATAGGATATCTGATGTTTTTCTAAAAGATCTCTGATGACAATATCAAGTATTCAACCTATTGAACCTAGAACACAAAGAATCTTTTTAATTTCTGAGGTATTCTTATAGTACATATCGTCACTCATAGTATTGGGAAAGATCACTTTGACCCTTGTCTCCAGGGTTAGAGCTCTGATTACCCATAATTACCTATGTGTTCACTTGTTGGCTCTTAACAATTCTTTATCCTTCTACCGGCCTCCTGCCACTACCTAGCTAATATGGACTCAGGGAAGGTTAACAGATTTTGATATTTTTAAAAGCAAACTTTCCTTAGGAAGATAAGTCAGCTACTGTCAAGGGAGAAAAGCACTGGCCAAACACAATGACTTTTAGATTATTTGCATCATTGCTTCTTTTTAGTCCTAAAGTGAATTGAAAGTTGCCCATATGCATTTAAATCCAATGATCATTCATTTCTAGAATAAGACAGTAGACTAAGAACAGGATTTAGGCACAATGGGCTCCATGATCAAACTGTATCAATTCCAAGGGGACAAGACAACTTCAGGTATTCCCAGAGGCACAGTCCAGTGCAGTAGTGAGAGTCCTAGTCAGAAAGCCTGCACACCGTGGTCTATTTCCAGCCATACCTCTCTCTGAGTATGGTCGAATTTGGCTAAATAACTTCAATATGAACATTTATTAGTGTACCGACTGCATGCAGAGCATTGACCCATGTGCAGCAAGGAATGAATTTAGTCATTTGACAAGCACTTGCTGAGCACCCATTGTGTACTTGGCACTACGTTCAGTGCTGGAAGTATCACTATGAGTAATATGCTGTTCTTGCTTTTGAGGAACAGTAGTTTACTTCCTTGGTTCTCAGTTCTCTTAAGTGAGAGAAGTGAACTAGATAATTTCTAAGATCACATCTAGGTCTACGCCTTTATAATTCTTAAAAATTTCCCCTAGATCTTTGTACTCCTTTTTGGTGGGAAGAGGTGTTTTGTTGTTGTTATTGTTTTAGTTCAAAAAGTTTACAGTGGAGGATTAAATAAAGTTTTCAAACATACATTACAAACAGCATATGTTGGTTTGAGTTCAGTAGTATAATGCTTCTTCCTACATCTTTGTTAGAGGTTAATTCTTTCTACATGGAATTTTTATGGATGCATGGTGTTTATTCAAGACAGTATGAGGCCAGAAGTAGAATCATAAAACCATTGAATTCTGACCAACTGCCTAATGTGGTGATAACCCTGCCAGGTTTCTATGGGAGAGTCATGCTGAGGACATTTCAGGTCAAGGAGCACTACAGCTGGGGCCTTTACCTAGATCACTACTGAATAGTCTATATGGTTGAGCCAGGCATCAGCACCCTGGCAACACAGGGACTCCATTTGTCTTGACTGCAGGAGTCAAATCCCCTGCTCCAGGCCCAGGGGATTTTCTGTGACACCCATGCGGGAGACAAATTTTAAGAGGGATAGTGAATCCCAACATAAAGAAAAGGAATCCAAGAGAAAGATCCAAAAGTTGCTCCCAACAGAAGTAAGACATTTTATCTGGTGCTCTTAGCACCAAGACGTCCACTTGTACAGCATCAGTGAAATTGGACATTCTGGAAACCTATATCACAGTAATATGGTACTAATTCTTTTCTGAAGCCAAATGTAAACAGGTGGCCAAATGACAGAAAACTTGAAGGGATCTGTTCTCTAGAGTGCCTGGAGGCTATAGCTTGGCTCTTAGTCAAGGAAGGAAAATAATTATGGAGGACCCAGGCAGGAGGAGAATGGGAGTAAAGTAAGGAATGAGTGATCTTCCAGGGCCAACTGGGGAGTTCCAGTGGCTAATAATGTAGGGTCTGAATAGTCCTTTCTGTAAAGGACTTATATGCTCAGATTAAGGTTTCATTGACATCCCACCTCCCTTAAGAGGTTTCCATGGATTTGGCCAGGATGAGCATCTGTAACAATTAAGGCTAGAGGCATTAAGGCCTAAGTGATCTAGAGCCAAGATAATCTAGTCCATAGCAGCCATCAGGATGCCTGAAGCATGATGTAGTTTAAGCAAAAGGAACCCCTATTTAAAGGGGCTTAAATACAACATCACTGTCTTAACTATATGAATTTTCTCTTTTTTGATCTAAAAATTCTAAAATAGTCTAATTCTGGATAGAATATCTAATGTTTTTCCATAAGTTTACTTGACTTAGTTGTAATCTTAAAGTGGACAAGAGCCTGAATTATATGGTTCCTATGGTAGAGGGGATACTAACATTATTTCTGTCAGTATTTCTCTTCAAACACTATTGTTTCTAGATAAGCAGAATTGCTCCAGATTCTTCAGAGATCTCTTGCAAGGTTCATTTGCCATTTCATTCTATTCATTTCAAAAGATTCATTAAGTGCCTGAGTGCCAGACCTGTTTCAGGAGGTGGATTGCAGTGAGCAAGTTAGAGTTCTCAACTTATGATTTGTAGTCCTTCTCCAAGGACTGCTCTTTTCTTCCACAAATTGATATTCTGACTGGCCTTAAAACTGTAATACAAGTGCCTCCTCATCCATGCTTTTGTTCAACAAACACTTGTTGAACTCTTACAGCATGCAGAGTCCTGGTTTGGACAGAAGGACACACCATGGAAGAAGATAACACTCATTCAGCATGTAGTCTGTGGGAAACACAGACAAGTAAGGAAGCTAAAACGAGATTGCTATAAAATAAAGAAGCACCCAAAAGGAGGTGATGTCTAAGTTCTTCTTAGCTCTTCACTTCACTGCACAGTTAGGAAATTGCTTTTGGCCAGAAGTTACTGGCCAGGATATCTAGCAGCCCCAGGCTCTGCCTGGCAACCTGAGGATTAAGGGGAATCACTGTGTCAGCCCACGTGTACTCCATTTACAGCACACCTGTTGGTCTGGTTTAAGCTAAGATGTGAAGTATAAGTAGATGCTGCTAACTAGGAAAAGAGATATTCAGAGTCCTTCAGTCATTCACTTTACAAGTCTTTGTTGAGCATCTACTATATGTTAGACACTGTGCCAGGGCCAGGAGTCAACAATGAACACAGAATCTGTCCTTGAGGAGCTTTTACTCTAGTGGTGAAGACAGACAAATGGACAGACAATGGCAACACTGTGAGACAAGTACTCTGATGGAGATAAGCTCGAAGGGCTATGGGATTTTACACCAGTTTGAGAAATCAGAGATTTACAGGGTGGTAAAATATAATTTTAGACCTTCAGGTAGGTGGTGGGAGTTGAAGTGGGAAGTGGGGAGGGCATTCCAGGAAGAAGGGAGTATGGTGGAAGTGTTATGATTATCTCCTTTTGCTGTCCCATAAGCTCCATGTGCAGTATGCCATCTTCTTCCGCAGCTGTGTGCTTTGTCCACGATCCCCTTCCCTGAGTGGCTACCTCATGCTTTGGGAGTTAGCTGAAAGGTCACCTCCTTTGTGAAAGACTTACCCAGGCAAAATTGACCATTTCCTATCCTCTGCATCTACAGTGATGACTATTTTATGCATCAAAAATCTGGACACAATCTGATGGTGAATTACTTTCTGATGTGTAAACTAATTTATTAGAAGCTATAGATGTGGGAATTAATTCACATTTTATTCATTTAATAAGATGTCTTTAATAAAAGGAAAAATAGAGAAAATAACCAAATACTATATCACCTATCATTATTTTTGTTATTTATCTACTCTCAAAATTGATGGTAATGTTATATATATACTAATTTAAATAATTCATATTTTTTACCATTTTACTTAACTTTTCAGTTAGTTTACTTTCAGTATTATATTGTTAAATAACTATTTAATTTACATTTTTTCTACTATCACTATGCTAGTCTCTGAACATTTATTAGGATTATGTAAACTTTGAAACTTTTAATGGTTATTCATTATTTTTTCTGATGACCTGATACACTGGCCAGAGACAGAATAATTAGAATAATATGTTTAGAACATTCTCTCATCAAAAACTTCTAAGAATTTTCATTAGTAATTACAATTTCTTTATTTGGGTCTAGCTCATTCATTTTGTAACTTATGTAAATGACTTTTCTCCCCTGGTACAAGTTAAGTATCACATGAAGGGTGCCCTGGCACATGCTCCATCCTGAAACCCTACTTAGACCTGCTGCTCTAATCTCTGAACATGCTCTGAACCCTCCCAGAACTGCTGGTCTTGTGGAACAGAAGACTGATTATGAACTTGGCTCTGCTGACAATGATTCTGGGGTCCTCTCCCTTGGTATCCTGGGTAATGTATCTCCTGACTAGTGGAGTAACCAGAAACTTACTAGTGCTGATGAAAATTTAGGTTTAAGCAATGTATGAAATATGCAATCTGAGAATCTGTGATTAAGATTGAATTCCCACTTTTTTTGCTACAAGCTCCATCCTACAAACTAGCATAGTCAACCTTCTAAGAGAAATCTGATGAATACTAGAAAGTTACAGAAGTGAGAGATATTTCTTTATCTGATTTCCTGTTGAGTGATTACACACACACACACACACACACACAATTAGGTAGCTAAAACCTAAATACAGGGTGGGGCAAAAGTAGTTTTATGGTTGTGAGTATCGGAAACAGAGTTTATTCTTTTATTATTATTTACTAATTATTGTATTATTTTCCATATGAACAACTGTAAACCTACTTTTGCCCCACCTTGTATAAATTACCATGATTTTAAGAGCCTTTTATTTTAAAAAAGTTTATTCTCCTGATCTTCACACTTATTCAAATTCAAATTCTAAAATGAAATTTTATTATTTAAAAAAAGTATATACTAGCCAAATAATTTGTATCTCCTTTTGCAATCAGGCATTCAGGTACTCTTTGATAATACAGTGGTGAACAAGGAAGACAGGGTCCCTGACTTGAGTATCTGTGGAGTTCTCGTTGACCAGCCGTCAAGCCTCCCTTGTATTAGCCCCTGTACTTCTGGATACCCACTATTTTCTGGATCTATAACTCTCTTCCTTTCCCATTGCTTTAGTTGGAGTACTCATTATCTCTCATCTCCAATAAAAAGGTGTGTGCGGGGGGGGGGGGGCAGGCTTACTGGTTTCTTATCCATTTAACTATTCAACATGAGATTTCTAAAATGCAGATATTTGAGGTAATTTTTCAATTGCACACAAATAAAGTCTTGACCTTGGACTTCCATGTAAGCCTCTGCAGGACCAGGCCCCTGTCTTATGCCTGGGCATTCTCCAACTTGCACTCGAAGTTCAACCACTGTCTTACTACTTGCATTAAGTGCATAACCCAGTTTGAGAAACGGGGGCCAGGAATTGGGGCGCAGTAACTAGGAAATCATCAACCATCAAGAGAAGAGCCCTCACCAGAGGCAGGAATTAGGACAACTGAAGTTTACTCTGAAAGCATACTTCCTTCTTGAAGTCCCCCTCCCCCGCCCCTAAGTAGATCACATTCTTGAGATCTCCTGATCCCCTCTCTAGAAGCGCCATTCATAGTACCTAACACCAGCTGCACAGCATTTTATGTGGTTTTATTATTTTTAATTTTTTTAAATTTATTGATCTGAGAGAGACTTGTTGTTCCACTTATTTATGCATTCATTGGTTGGTTGTGTTATGTGCCCTCACAACCCACAACCTTGGCCTATGGGAATGACCGCTCTAACCAACTGAGCTAAGGCCAGGGATTTTTTTTTTTTTTTTTTAAGTTTAAAGTAAAGGAGAGTTTATTAGTGAAGCAATGGGACAGAGAGAAGGCTACTCTACATGCAGAGCAGCGACCTGTGATTTCAATTCTCTTTTCTGCTTCTGAAATTCCTGGCGAACTCTTATTCCTTCTTGAAGATTCAGCCTACAAATCCCCACTCTGGGGTCTTCCCTTTCCCGCTACCCATGTGGCCCTTCTAGTCTTGGGGCGCTCACAGTTCTGTGCTGGTAGGCATGGCATCTACGCTGTACACTAGCGACTGCGCCACCGGGCTCTAAGTCGACCGCACCGAGGCCACTGCGGGTGGCCGGCACCCTCGGCGCCGCGTTACACGAGCTCCGGGGTCTGTCCAGGAGAAGCGGCAGGAGGTCTGCGCTCCTGCACGCGGGCGAGGGGCCGCGCCGGTCACGTGACACTCCGGTTGTCACGGGGGCGCCGCTCACCTGACCAGGGGGTCACGTGGCCAGGCCCGCTCGGGCAGAGGAGACCGGAGGGCCATGGCAGGCTCCAGGCTCTGGTTTTTGCTGCTGCTGGCGGCAGCGTTCACTGGGCTGAACACGACTTTGTGGCCTTGGCCCCAGTACATCCAGACCTCCGACTGTCACTACACCATCTTCCCGCACAGCTTCCAATTCAAGTACGACGTCAGGTCGGCCGCGCAGTCGGGCTGCTCCGTCCTCGACGAGGCCTTCCAGCGCTACCGCGACCTGCTCTTCGGTTCTGAGTCTTGGCACCCGCCTGCCCCCACAGGTGAGCCGGACCTGCCCCGCCTCGCTCCTGGCTCTGAGACTGCCTGCCTGGGACAACGCCCAAGACTTCCTGAGACTCCCTTCTTGGGGCGTTTTGCCCTACCCGCTACTCACCACCCTTTAGTTTCCACTTCATCCTGCTCTTCCCCTTCCCCAGGTTTAGTCCCTTAACTCCATTCACGGCCCTGAACTGACTTCTGGGACCAGGATTTATCTGGAATCCTGCCCTCGGTCTGTTATTTCACCCAAAATGCCTGCTCTAAGACTGCAGTTCAAGCAGGATGCCAAGTTTCTGAACATACTGTGCCGATAGACAAAAGGTGTTCAAGTGTCACGGGTCCCAGTGAAGCTGTGACCAGGACTGGGTAGAGGAGGCCGGAGCCGACATCCAAAATTGGCGTGACAGAGTGTGAGAAATGTATTGACCTACAGAAAATTACATGGAAATATCTGACACCTAACGTATTCAGTAAATGTTTAAACTGTGAGAGAAATCATGGAACACTTCCGTAGGGAAATGAGTTTTGAGCAGCCACCTTTAGTGAGGTGGTGAATATAACGGGCCAGAACTGAAAGGAGGGTGTTCCCGGAAGGGTAAAAGGCTTCATCAGAGGCACCAAGGATTATGATTGAGCTCAAAAGTCCTGGTCTGGTGTGTGTGTGAGGAGGGTGGCGGCTGGCAATGGGGAGCGATGATGTGTGAGGGTCAAGTGTGGGTTGGGTGAAAAGTCAGGAATGCTTTGGATATTGGTTTCATCTAAATTAGCAGGGATTAACAATTTTCTTTAAGGCAGCTGCTGAAAATTGTTTGAGGATTATTATTTCAAAGCAAATTGATGAGTACAGTCAGCAATGCAAAGGAATAGATTTGTTGTTCCACTCATGGATGTAAAATTTAGAGTTTTCTCAAAAATCCCCTGGAACCTAGTTCTCTGGTTATAACATGTAGGTGTTTATGGTTGGGCCATGTGGTAACATCATTTTGAATGGTGTTTCAACTGTGCTTAATCACTTTCAGAAATGTTCTCATTTGATATATAGCATGAAAAGCATTTAATTAAACAGATGGCAATCAGAGAGTGACAGAGAGTCTCAGCATCAAGGTAGTTCTTAACTGGTAAAAGGCATTAGTCTGGGAGAATAAAGGCCTGCCATTGTGTGTGTTGTAGATCACATATTTCTCCGACTCTGTGACAAATAATAGAATGCCTTACACAGGATTGGCACTCAGAATATGTTTATTTTGATACAGAACAGTTAAGGCTTGTGCAAACAAAAAAATAGATTTGTCGTGTAATTGGTATTTGGTATGTGCCTGTCCCTGGGCTGGGCACTCCGGATGTTATAAGAAAAGTAGACCTAGGCCCAAGCTTTGAAGTCCAGGTGGGGAAATAATGAAGCACAAGGACACAATGCGTTATGAAATTCTCAAGAGACAGAAATTTAGAATGTTTACTACTATTGGATGGATTAGGATAATTCCTGTATTTCTAATTTAAGCTTTTATCTTCATTACAATAAAATTATAGTTTAATCAGGAAAATAGAAACAGGCAGTTATGCGGCAATGGGGTGCTGTCAATGCCTAATGAAAGAGATTTAGAGACAGATAAGAAACTAACTAAAGTGTTGATTTCAAGTTATTACCTTCCTGTGAATGAATTTACTCTGTTAGTTGAGGGGTTCTTATCCACTGAGAGACAATGAAAATTGGTTTGGATGAACATTACCGAAGACATACGAGTAACTTCTTTCTCTGTTATTCTCCCCATGGAGCCTTCCCTTTGGAACTTTTTTTTTTTTTTTTTGAGGCTTTCAGATGACTTCAGCTGTAATCTTATTTCTGAGAAGAAGAAGAAAACAAAGGTGAATTGATAGAGGGGAAAGCAGCATCAATAAGACCCAAACCAGGGTCTATTTCTCTGTAGGACCAATTTTAGTAAAGAAAACAGTATATGCAAGTAAAATCTTACCTAACTGCTTTTGTCCGGTTCCTTCAAATAACTTCCTGTAGGCGTTGGGCCAGTGTTTTTCTTAATACAGCATAACTTCTCGTTTTGATCTGAAGCTAGAATTCAGTGGGATTCTTACTTCCTTTTCTGAAAAACAAGTCTAGTACTGAGTTTCCATTCAATTCTGAATTCACCTTCAAGGGTTGGCCATAGTCCCTCTAATTGCTAAATGGTCTGTGGAGATATTTAGTATTTGATACCTCTCTCTGTCAGTAAGAGGTGTTTCTGTCACCTGGAGAGTGTGGGTTACATGTTATTAAATGTGTTAAATGGAATTATTTTAGGTTCTAGATTTTGAATGATCTAGGTCTGTGTTTTGATTATTAAGCCATCTGATCATTTGGGATAACACCCATCCAATGTTGCCAAATATTGGGTTAGCCAAAAAGTTCCTTTTTTTGTTTGTTGTTAGATGGCTGTAGTAGTGCTTAATTGTCTTTAACTTCATTTGAAATGTTCTGTCAGATTGCATTGTGACAGCTGTCATATCAGCGTGCATTTAAAAAAAACATCAAAATTGGTGAATTTTTGCATGGCCATTTTATTATTGAAGATGGAAAAAATACACGTCATTTTCAGCATATTATGCTGTGTTATTTCCAGAAAGGTAAAAACATGCTGTGACAGGTGTGGCTTAGTAGATTGAGTGGTGGCCTGAGAGCCAAAAGGTCGCCAGTTTGATTCCCAGTCAGAGCAGATGCCTGGATTGCGGACCTGGTCCCCAGGTTGGGGTGTGTGAGAGGCAACTAATCCATGTATCTTTCATGCATTGATGTTTCTTTCCCTCACATTCTCCTTCCTTTTCCCCCTCTCTAAGCTCCCTCCTTTCCCCTTTCTCTAAAAATAAATAAAATCTTTTTTAAAAAAAGAGAAGTAAAAATGCAACTGAAACACAAAAAAAGATCTGTGCAGTGTGTGGAGAAGGTGCTGGGACTGATCCAGCGTGTCAAAAGTGGTCTGCGAAGTTTCATGCTGGAGATGTCTTGCTGGACGATGCTCTGTGGTTGAGTAGACCAGTTGAAGTCAGTAGCGATCAAATCGAGACATTAATTGAAAACAATCAGTGTTATACTATATGGGAGATAGCTAACATACCCAAAATATCCAAATCAATACAGTTATTGAAAAATATGTGTTTTATTTTATGGGAAAAAATGTGGACTTTTGGCCAACCCAGTACTTTTTCAGGTGATTGATGGAGCTGATAAAGCCCTAATTTTTCAGGTTAGTGGCTAAATCTGATTATGTCATTTGACAGCAGTCTTTCTTGCTTTTCCTGAAACTAGTTGATTCAAGCAATTAAAGAGTTTCCAACCTGTTTTGATGTTCACATGCAAATTCCTGAGTTACTTAGGATACCGTTGTCCCTAAACAGAATAGTCCCTATACATTTCCCCAGTTCTTTTATTGTAGAATGGGAGGAAGATTATTGTGTGAGTATTTTGATACATCTGCAGCCATTTTCAGTATTTGATTTGCTTGTTCTCAGATATCATACAAGTGACTAAGTTAATACATGGCATAGTTTGTTATAATGTGAATCTCCTTAAATACCTCCTCTGGTGATTCTTTCTATAACTATGGCTGGGACATAGTAGATACTGAATTATTTATTGGATATATTGACTTCTAAAAGGGCTACTTTTTATAAAAGTTTGTAAGAAGGCCTCATGGTTTTTATTTCTAAGTTCACCAAAAAGGATATGATTTGCAGGTTTTATTTGGAAGTGATTGCCTTTCATTTCAACTTTCAAACTTGGAATATTAGCCTGTGATCCCAAGGAAAGGAGGGTCACATTGTGTCTTGGCCCCACCTTAAGTTAATTTTATCTCATCATGGAGCTGGAGACACATTGGGAATGCATCTGGAGAGTATAGCAAACAATCAGGGAAGGTCAGGCAGCTAGGCTGGGGAGAAAGGGTAATAATGCTCATTTGTTCTCTCCACTCTGATTGGACCAGGGGCTGTGTACACTTTAGCCTTTCCCATGACAAGGACAAGGCATATTCTTGCAGAAGACTTGATTGCCACTGTTTGTTGTTTTAAAAGCAAAGTGGGTTTTGTAGAATTATTTTTCTAGTGAAGGAGAATGGAGGGACACATAAATAGGAGAAATCATAAGATTTAGAAAGGAGATAGGTAGCAGGAGCTAGTTTTTATTTTTATTACATATTATTGATTATGCTATTACAGTTGTCCCAATTTTTCCCCCTTTTCCAACCCCCACCCAGCACCCCCCACTCCCTCAGGCAATCCCCCCACCATTGTTCGTGTCCACAGGTCATGTGTGTAAGTTCTTCGGCTACTCAGTTTCCTATACTGTACTTTACGTCCCCACGGCTATTCTGTAACTACCTGTTTGTGCTTCTTAATCCCCTCACCTCTTGACCCATTACCGCCCCTCCCCTCCCCTCTGGTAACCGTCAAAACTCTCTCCATATCCATGATTCTGTTCTGTTTTTGTTTGCTTAGTTTGTTTTTTAGATTCAATTGCTGATAGATATGTATTTACTGCTATTTTATTGTTTATAGTTTTGATCTCCTTCTTCTTAAATAAGTCCCTTTAACATTTCATGTAATAATGGTTTGGTGATGACGAACTCCTTTAGCTTTTTCTTGTCTGGGAAGCTCTTTATCTGCCCTTAGGTTCTAAGTATCTTTACCAGGTAGAGCAGTCTTGGCTATAGGTCCCTGCTTTTCATGACTTTGAATATTTCTTGCCAATCCCTTCTAGCCTGCAAAGTTTCTTTTGAAATATAAGCTGACAGTCTTATGGGAACTCCCCTGTAGGTACCAAACTGCTTTCCTCTTGCTGCTTTTAAGATTCTCTCCTTGTCTTTAACCTTCAGCATTTTAATTATGATGTGTCTTGGAGTGGGTCTCTTTGCATCCATCTTGCTTAGGATTGTCTGTGCTTCCTGGACTTGCATGTCTATTTCCTTCACCAAATTAGATAAGTTTTCTTTCATTATTTTTCAAATAGATTTCCATTTTTTTTTTTGTTTTTCCTTCTCCTTCTGGCACCCCTATAATGCAAATGTTTGAAGTTGTCACAGAGGCTGCTTACACTGTCCTCGTTTTTTCTGGATTCTTTTTTCTTCTTGTTTTTCTGATTGGTTGTTTTTTGCTTTCTTATGTTCTAAATCACTGGTTTGATTCTTGGTTTCAACAACTCTACTGTTGTTTCCCTATAAATTGTTCTGTATTTCAGTTAGTGTATTCTTCATTTCTGACTGGATCTTTTTTATGCCGTTGAGGTCCTCACTAAGTTCCTTGAGCATCCTTATAACTAGTGTTTTGAACTCTGTATCTGATAGATTGCTTATCTCCGTTTGGTTTAGTTTTCTTTCTGGAGTTTTGGTCTGTTGTTTCATTTGGGCCATGTAACTTTGTTTTGTCTTCCTCTGTGTTTGCTTCTATGAATTAGGTAGAGCTGCTATGACTCTCTGTCTTGGTAGCATGGTCTAATGCAGTAGGTGTCCTGTAGTGTTCAGTGGCACAGTCTCCGCTATCACCTAGCTGGGTCTGAAGGTGAGCCCTGCATGTGGGCTGAGTACACTCTCCTCTTTCAGTGGGATTTAACCAGGCCAGTCAGGTGCAACTACTGGCTGTGACCACTGACCACCAACCTCTGGTCTCTGTGGAGGATCAGCTGTACAAGACAGGGTGGTGGTGCTCTGATGTGGTCTGTAGCTGTCCACTGGGTGAGCAGACTTTTCAGTTTCCTGGGTGTTGCAGGCCAAGGTCATCCCCCACCTGTGTTTTCCCTGGGGCCACCCTGCCTGGGCTATAAGCAATCTGAGATGATTGATACTTATGTTGGACTTGGAGATTCCTAGGGGAAACCAAGCTGTGATTCTAGGCAGGCTGCTGCTAGTGATAGGCCCAGGGCCACTTAGCAAGAGGAATGGGGGCTGAGGTCTCACTGAGGCTGGCTGTTGCTTGTTTGAGAGGATTCAGGAAGTTGTGAAGCATGAGCCAAGACCAGCCATGCATATGGGGAAAGTTATGGTGTCATGGTTAACAGAGTGCGTGGGACAGATTCTCTGGGCATCTCCATTGTGGGACAGTGTTAGCCAGGTTGATGGAGTGTTGTATATGGCACCTGTTTCCCAACTTTGTGACTCTGTGGGTGAAGGGCTAGAAAAGGGACAATGGCCTCTGCTCACCTTTCTGTCTGGGAGAAAGCTGTCCCCCAGATCCCACCTTGATGCGAAACACCTCATTTCCTCCCTTTATGCCACTGGTGCCTTTCAAGCTGCTACCCTGGTGCTAGAGCTCAGATGGAGTGAGTCTGAGGAAGCCAGTATGTGAGTTCTCTAAGGGGAACTGCTTGGGATTCCAGAAATTTCTTCTACCTACTCAATCCCAGCTGGTTTTTGCAGCCAGAAGTTATGGGGACTTATCTTCCTGGCACTGGAACCCTGGGCTGCGAATTCTGGTGTGGGGCTAGGACTCTTTGCTCCTAAGATATCCCTCCTGAATTTTTATCCACCATGCATGGATGTGGGACCAGTCTGTACCGCATTTTCACCCCTCCTACTAGTCTGGTTGATTGTGGTTGCTTTAATTCTGTAGTTGTCAGATTTCCATTCAACTCAGTTTCTGATGGTTCTGAGTGATGGTTCTATATTTTAGTTGTAATTTTGACGTGGTTGTGAGAAGAAGTGAGCCATGTTTACCTATGCCATCAGGAGCACATTTTTAGTGAGGGGCAAAATAATCGAATCCCAGGGCCTAGGTTATCTTGTCCTGGATCCCTCAACCAGCCTCTCATCTCACAACCCTGTTTTTTTTTTCTTTATTACTCAATAGTGACACTTTTCCAATGGCCCTGGATAGTACTGAGTCCTAGAAGCTCTGCTTGATCAAGACACATGGGGTAGTCTGGGCCTGGTTTATGAAAAATTCAAGTCTTGCTTCCTTGAGCTATCGTTGCTCCCACTGCCTTGGATATTCTGCATGAAGACTGTATGCAGTGGGAGACTCTCTCTGGAGTATGATTTGTTCAGGAGCCGGCCAGGGAATGTTTACTAGTCACTGGTTTTAACTGTGTTTCCTCAGACAGGTTGCCTCATTTCTAAGCTGCTGATGCTGCTTTAAAAAAAAAATCTGCCTATATTGACGATAACAAGGAGATACTGATGAATGTCTTTACAGTCTCTGAAGGAGGAAATGTAGAAGGAAAAACTTGGTGACTTTAAAATAAAACAAAAAGTACAAGTCTGCGTCCCAGTGGTGTCCCTTCCTTACCACCATACAGAAGAGTGAAGCAGGGCATTTTAGGATTTTGACTGTTGATACTTCTTTTTGGTTTGTTTTTGTTTTTAATAGCAAACGCAGGCATTTTTTCCATCTTACATCTACACAATCTCTTCCTGGGAAATGTTGTTAATATATTAGCCTGTTAAAGGCATAAAACTCAATCCCGTTCTTGTTGATTTTACAGAAGGAAAGTTTTACTGCCTAACCAATACTTGTCTTAGAAATGAAGGAGGTCACTGTTATGTGTCTGCATTTTTGAAAATTTCCTCTGCTGGTCCTGGAAATAAGTGAGAAGAGTAGAATCAATGTGCATCATCAAGAATTTTAACCAGTTGGATTAGGTAGGAACTTTTTCCCACGTTGTGGGGCCACTAACACAGCAAGGTCAGCTGAAGAGGTGAGAGAGGTGTGGATGGTTTTCTGAGATCTGCCTCAGGGTTTATGGGTCTGTGTGTAGTTCATTGTCACAGAGAAACGGGTTTGCTTCTCTTCTCTATTCCTGGCTGTAGTGAGTAAGACCCATTATTGGGTCAGGAACTTCTCTTTCTCTCTCTTTTCTTTTCTTTTCTTTTTTTTTGATTCTGTTTTAAGCTTCTGTTACTGTTTAAGCTTCCTGGCCATCACCCAACCCTGATCTCCAGCCAATAGTAGTGTATTATGGTGGTGTCCACATTTGAGGTTGGTTGGGATTTGGCCGTGGTGTAGGGCCCTTTCATCTGCATATTGGACATGTGTGCTCAGATGCAGGGAATTTGGGTGTTTGTCAGCTCAAGTATCAGTAAGCAAACTCCCTGTCTTTTTTTTTTTTTTAAGATTTTATTTATTTTTAGAGGGAGGGAAAGAAACATCGATGTGTGACAAAAACATCAGTTGGATGTCTCTTGCACGCCCTTAACTGGGGGCCTGGTCTGCAACCCTGGCATGTGTCCTGACAGGGAATCAAACTCGTGACCTTTCAGTTTGGAGGGTGACACACAGCCCACTGAGCCACACCAGTCAGGGCAACCTCCCCTTCTTTTGTAAAGGTTTGGAAGGGAAGCAAGGGAAATAGCTTACCAGGAACACTGAATGGAAATTTTAAATTCTGTCTTGTTCTACCTTATCCTTGTGGTAACTAATTACTAGGATCTCACATTAATGGCTTTGATTTTTTGACTGGGGCCACAGTTGTACTTTGAGGCAGGTTCAGAGTTCTAAGCTGATGTTCCCTTCATTTGTTGCGGTGTCAGCCTGTTTGCCATACAGGATGTTTTCACACAGTAGTGGATGGAGCCTTCAGGCTTCTGAAAGAAGCTCCTGAAAAGCCCTCAGGGAAGCTGCTGTTACGGTTTTGTTATCCCATTAAGTACCCAGGCCCTGGGCTCCTCCAGCCAAGTGGAAAACTGGCTTATCAGGAAAAGAGAAGTAGAAAATGGGAAGAAATGCCTTTGTTGAATGTTTATCACTTGCTGTATGTTATGCCCTTTGCCCTTCATACCAGCTCTGTGAGGTAGGTGTTGTCTTCGTCTTTCAGAACTGAGACTCACAGAGACTAAGTAACGTGTTCAGGGTTACACAGCCGGCAGGGGTGGAGCAGAAATTCAAGTCAGTCTTTCCGTCTGCAAAGATTGTGCTCTTCTTACTGTGCAATTTTGGGGTAATCTACACATGAGTATCTTCATCAAGCATTATACTAATTAGTGACTTGGAAAAACTACTGTCCTGTGGTAGAATTAAGCCTTGATCATACTTCAGATAGTAACTTCCAACATCTGATTGCTTAGTCAGTAGCACTCAGGTTATGAATATTGTGTTACCTGGCCTATCGTTATCAGACTCCAGTAGTATTTCTGGCTGGTTTCCTTCCTTAGTACAAGTAGGAATTCAAGCAGTTATAACTGGTCAGTAGCTCTGGTCCAAAGAATATTAATTGAACTGCTCCCATCCCTGAAGAATTTACAGTCTCTGGAAATGGGAATACAGACATACAGTCAAGTGTGATTTTTGCTGATAATTGAAGTACAAGGTACTTAGGGAGCACCTGGCCCAAGTGTGTGTGGGTGTGTAGTTGCATTTTGAGAGGCTTCCATAAGAGCTGACTAATCAGATATGAAAGTAGGAGTTGGTGGAGGTGGAGGTATTAGTCCACATAGAAAGAACTGCACGTGAGAAAGGTCTTCAGGAAAAAAGCCTTCAGACCACAATCAAGGAACTCAAGGTCAGTGTGATTGAAGCACACAGCCCCAGGAGGGATCAGCAATGTCAGAGGCTGGAGAAATGGTAGACCCAGATTGTCTGAGATGACTTCAGATTTCTGGTACAGCCATTTGAGTGTGTTCTGCTGCTCTTCACGAAGATAGGGAACATGGAAGGAAAGGAAGGGAGGGAGGGAGGAGGGAATGAAAAGAGGAGCAGAGAGAGAGAGACTGGCCCTGCTGAGTGTGAGGTGTGTGGTAAACATCGAGCAGCTGTATGGTACTGAAGCTTGAAAGAATGAGTTGGAGTACTTCCAGAGGGCAAGAAGCTCCAAGTGGTGACCGTGGAGGGTGTTGAGGAGGAAGAAGATGGTGCTGGATAACGGCTAAGCCAGAACGTGCGTTAGTTCTTCCTCTTGAGTATTGAAATCATCTAGGATGATAGCCAGCCTTGAGATGGAGAGGAAGACTGGGGACCAGAATCCAAATTCTTAGGTAAACAAAAAAGTGACCCGGAGGTTGAAGAGTGTTGTGGTAAGGAGAGGTTCACAATTCTACAGCCAGGCCACATGAGCCACGGAAGAGAGATTTTCCCATGTGTTGCCAGAGGCCCTGACAGCAGCCCCAGATCCCAGCCTGAGGATGTGAGAAGGAGCTGCCTCTCAGAAAGGCTTATAGAAGAGGTGGCATTTCTGGGGAGAGCCAGCTTCACATAAGGAGGAAGTAGAAGAGACTGGGGATTTTGGTGATTAAGTAACGATGGAACAAGATTCCAGAGGGTTTGTGGGGGTGGGAGACGTGTATGTAGTACAACTGGTTTGCGGAGGGGAGCAAACAACACTGACGGGAATGGGAGCGCAGGTCTAGGAATGAGCAGAGGCACTTATATATTGGGCAGAGTGAGAAAAGATTATAGAAATGTGACATGGTAGATTTCCCTGACTCTAAGATTATCAAGAAAATAAATTCCAAAGATAAGCAAGAGTTGGGGTATACATGAGAATTTAATAGGCGATAAAGGAAGCAGTCCCAATCAAAAGTGAAAAGATAGATTAGGTAGATTAGTCAGTAAATGGGTAGGGATGGCTTATTATCCATTTGGAAAAAATTTTTAATTGAATCTTTACCTGATATCAATCACAAAGGTAAACCACAGGTGGATTAAAGATCTAAAGATAAAAGATACACCGTAACAATATTAGAAGGAAATAAAGGAAGAAACCAGCAGATTTCAATGGCTTAAAAGCAAAGCAAAATAACCCAAAAGGTTAAAAAGTAAAGGTCAAAATCAGGCAAATATTTGCAACCTTAAAATTAAGTTTAAAATGTAGAAAGATCTCTACAAATCAGTTAAAGAAAACTAACAAAAAGATACAAAGAATATGGCCAATAAATCCAAAGCATTACTTAAATTCATTCATTATTAAAGAAATACAAATATTAAAATGATATATTTCTTCATCTATTGGGCTGACACTGATAAAAAAAGAATGGAGACAGTCTAGTTTGGAAGGATATGAAGAAATGGGTCCGTGTATGTTGATAAATCAATACAATAACTTCATAAGAGTAATTTGGCAGTGTCAAAACCAAAAAATTTCATATCTTTGGCTTAACATTTTTACCTCTGAGAATTTTTCTACAGAAATCTCACAACTGCTTAAAAAAAAGGGACACACACATGACAATTTACTAGACGTTGTTTATAATATCAAAAACTTAGAAGTATTCCCAAATGTCAACAAAGAGGAAGAAGGTAGGACTTTAACTCATCAAAGTATATCTCGAAAATGGGATTCTATTCAGTACCTACAAACGATGTAGATTTATATATATTGACATTAAAAGATCTGCAGATGATTTATGAGGTAAAGATTCAATTAAAAATTTTTTCCAAATGGATAATAAAGTGAGAAAAAAGTTACAAACTAATACGTATTAGGATCTCATTTCTGTTTTTTTAAATATATTGTATTGATTATGCTATTAAGGTTGTCCCATTTTCCCCCTTCACTCCCCTCCACCCTTCACACCCTCTCCCACCCACATTCTCCCCCCCTTTAGTTCATGTCCATGTGTCGTAAGTTTTTTAGCTTCTATATTTCCCTTACTATTCTTGCCCTCTCTCTATTTTCTCCCTACCATCTATGCTACTTACTCTCTGTACCTATTCCCCCTCTCTCCTCCTCCCACTCCCCTGTTGATAACCCTCCATGTGATCTCCATTTCTGTGGTTCTGTTCCTGTTCTAGTCATTTGCTTAGTTTGCTTTTGTTTTAGGTGTGGTTGTTAATAACTGTGAGTTTGCTGTAATTTTACTGTTCATATTTTTTATCTTTTTCTTAGATAAGTCCCTTTACCATTTCATATAATAAGGGTTTGGTGATGATGAACTCCTTTAACTTGACCTTATCTGAGAAGCACTGTATCTGCCCTTCCATTCTAAATGAAAGCTTTGCTGGATAGAGTAATCTTGGATGTAGGTCCTTGCCTTTCAGGACTTGGAATACTTCTTTCCAGCCCCTTCTTGTCTGTGAAGTCTCTTTTGAGAAATCAGCTGACAATCTGATGGGAACTCCTTTGTAGGTGATTGTCCCCTTATCTCTTGCTGCTTCTAGAATTCTCTCCTTCATTTTAATCTTGGGTAATGTAATTATGATGTGCCTTGGTGTGTTCCTCATTGGGTCCAACTTCTTTGGGACTCTCTGAGCTTCCTGGACTTCCTGGAAGTCTATTTCCTTTGTCAGATTGGGGAAGTTCTCCATTATTATTCATTCAAATAACTTTTCCATTTGTTGCTCTTCCTCTTCTGATACCCCTATAATTTGGATGTTGGAATGTTTAAAGAAGTCCTGGATGTTCCTAAGCCTCTCCTCATTCTTTGGAATTCTTATTTTTTCATTCTTTTCTGATTGTATGTTTTTTCTTCCTTCTGGTCCACTGCATTGATGTGAGACCCAGTTTTCTTCCCATCACTATAGGTTCCCTATGCATTTTTCTTCATTTCACTTAGTGTAGCCTTCATTGTTTCATCTAATTTGCTACCAAAATCAACCAATTCTGTGAGCATCCTGATCACCAGTGTTTTGAACTGTGCATCTGATAGGCTGACTATCTCCTGGTCGCTTAAAAGTATTCGTTCTAGGGCTTTCATTTGTTCTTCCATTTGAGCCATCTTTTGGGGGGGCGGGGTCTGGTGGTGCCTCTTACGTATGAGGGGTAGAGCCTTAGGTGTTCACCACTGTGGGGCAATCCAGTCACTGGGTTGTGACGCTGTATGTGGGGGCGGAGTCCAAGAAGGAACAATGGTGCTTGCTCTACTCTCTGTCGGTTTTCAGTACCCCCTGCCGCTTCCCACAAGCAAATTGGGTCCTTCTGGTGCTGGTTCCCGGGTGGGTGAACTTGTGTACATTTTAGGACCCTGTGGGTCTCTCCAACAAACTCTCCTGTGAGACTGTATTTCCCTGCACCTCAACCTCCACAAGTGTTTTCAATTGGTGCTTTTACGTTTTATTTCCCCACACTGGGTCCCTGGGTTTCGTGGTCTATCTTGCTGCCCGTTTTCACCTGGTTTATCTGCGAGAGAATGTGTGACTGCGGACAGCCAGCTGCCTTGTGCGCCTCACTGGGTCTGCCCTTTGCCTCCCCACGCCCGGGATCTGCTAGCCTCCACCTGCACGCCTGGGGTCTGTGCCCCAGGTCCGCCAGCCACTTCTTTTTCTTGCCATGACTCCTCTTCACTGGCTGCTGACTCCGCCCCTTTTATCAGCCTGGGTGAATGGTTGTCGGGACTTCTGTACAGTTCAATTTTCTGTGTGTTCTGGTTGGTTTTTTGTTTCTAAATTTTTGTTGTCCTTAATTTTGGTTGTGCGAGGAGGCCCAGAGTGTCCATGTGTGCCTCCATCTTGGCCAGAAGTCTCCTCATTTCTGTTTTAAAATTAATAGGCAGTGTTTTTATAAAGAATTGAAAGACTCCTGGCTGGCATAGCTCAGTGGATTGAGCGCGGGCTGCGAACCAAAGCATCGCAGGTTCGATTCCCAGTCAGGGCACATGCCTAGGTTGCAGGCCATGGCTCCCAGCAACCGCACATTGATGTTTTTGTATCTCTCTCTCTCTCTCTCTTTCTCCCTCCCTTCCCTCTCTAAAAATAAATAAATAAAATCTTTAAAACAAAATTGAAAGACTGCAAAATATTAACCAAGGTTATCTTTTGGGATCTATAATTATAGGAAGATGTTTTCTTTTTAGGGGGGTTACAGAGGGAAAGGAAGAGAATAAATCAAGTTTTAAAAGTAGGGGGAAAAGACTACAACTTTTACATAACATAGAAGGAGGAACATCCAGGATTCATCTGTGGGCTGCATCTAATGCAGTTTTGAGGGAGTGGATATTAGATGTCTATGGAGGGTGAAAAGTCCTGGGGCTCCTGGGAGGAGGGACCATGGTCTGCACTGAATTCAGCAGCACGATGGAGGGGTACCAGGATTAGGGCAGCTCTTGCCCTAATCAGCCTCTTGTTTTACTGCAATAAGCAGTTGACAAAGGTGGCCTTGCCCCTTCCCCTAACCACATCGGTGTACTTTGTATTAACTGCTTCCCAGGCTTCAGAGTACCTCATCCCCTCTTGATATGATAGCCTGGCAAGCACCAACTCAGAGTTCAAGGTTCCTGCTCAGAGGTCCCCTCCAAGGTTAAGCCTGCTTCCCTTTTTGGAGATAGCAATAATATCTACTGTAGCCCTTATCACGCTGCTTTGTAATTGTTGTTTGTATTTGTCTCTCCTACTAGACTGTGAGCTCCTCAAGGGTAGGGACCAGGGCTTGTTTTTCTATTTTACTGCCCCAGCACCTAGCACAGTTCCTGATGCACAGTAAGTGCTGAATATATTTTGGTTGGAATGAAGAAATGAGTGGGAAATGAATGATTTCAAGGGTTTTTATTGGGCTGAGTATGGGGAAAGGAAGCCTAGGTGTTATGCATATAAAGGTGGGAAGGGGAGGGGAACAGAGTGGATGTGGAGACCCAACAACATTGGCACTAGCCTAGGAGAGTCCCAGGACATATGGGGCAGGTTAGCCCTGAAAGAGTGGGAGGGTGCCGAAGGTTGGATAGAATTTCCTAGTTTCCAATCCAGAAACCAAGCCAAATGCTACTTTATAACCAGTATGAATGTGTTTCCTCCATGCTGCTAAAATCCTGTGAATTAAATACATTGATATTATAGAAATGCTTTGATTCTGGGAGGAGCAGGGCTGGTGGAAGAAGAGGCTATTGTGCGTTGAGGTGAAGGCAGTTTCCAGGTGTCCTAATACGGGAATGAGTTGTCTCTTCCAGAGAAGGGGGAAGTCCTGAATCTTTAAATTTATGGACCCCAGGGTCTCCAGAGCAGTGTCTAAAAGGTACTTTCTGTATGCCTGAGTATCTTTTTATCAACTCCCACCCCAATCCCAGAAATACTACGTTTGGGTATATAAAATGTTAACTGTTTCTGTGCCATTTATGCGTGATTTTCATGCAATACAATCATTATGCATATATAGCATTAAATATACATTGTAAAATTCTAGCATCACTCATTATTTTCAGCAAATATTTATCAAATGGCTACTGTGTGTCAGGCACTGGGAATACAAAGATACTGAGATTGGTCCCTGCTGTTGAGGAATTCAGAGCCTCAGTGAGGAGAAAGACAAACAGTGTATATTAATATAAATGTTATGAAAAATGTATGTATATGTTGCTTCATAATCACACAGGAAGGTCTCTTAGGAAAGGGTTGGGGCATAATAGCAAAGCTTTATAAAAGGAAAACCAGAGCTATGTCTTAATCAGGTGAGATGTGGAAGCAATGAAAAGTTTGTTTCAATTGGGGGAAGCAATGTGTGCAGAGAAAAGTATGAAGAAAATGTCAGATTTTCAGGTTCTGTAAAGAGTTCGTTGGGCTACTGTGAGAGTTGCTATGCGGGAGCAGAGAAAGACAAGGTTGGAGTTCCTAGAATCATTCAACGGGTTCTGGACTTTGTCCTGAAGGCCAGGGGGAGCCAGTGGAGGACCTTGAGCCGAGATTGTCACAATCTGATTTTCATATTAAAATATCACAAAGGATAGTAGATTGAAATGGGGTATGTGAGGGGGGACCCCAAAAATGGAATTTATTTATTAAAAATTGTATGTTTATTCTTGCTTAAACGTCAGTCACCTTCAAAGTACTCACCATTTGATACAATACATGTATGGAGTTTTTTTTTTCCCACTGTTCAAAGCATTTTTTGAACTCGTTGATTTGATGCCTTTTAGTGCTTTCGCCTCTAAACATCACCTCTTCACTTCTGCCATGTCAGCAAAATGTTTCCCTTTGAGGACTTTTTCATCTGGGGAAACAAAAATAAAAGTCACCTGGGATGAGATTGGGTGGATAGGGAGGGTGCTGTGGTGGGGGGAGGGGGCATTCCGTTTTCGGTCAAAACCATCATAAATCAGCCATCATGAAATGGGTGAACAAGATGAAAGAGTCTTCAAAAAAAATTCACTGAAGCTGAATACAGCCTCTCACAACAATGCCAGCTGGTACACTGATACAGATGGGTTTCTAGACCACTCACCTAGCAAGCAAACCTGTACAAGGAGCCCACCATTCAGAAGATGATTCTGGGGTTTTGGGGGGTGCCTCCTAGCATATAGAGGCAGGAAGAGACCAATTGGGAGATATTTTTACAGTCATCTAGGTGACAGTGTATGAGAGGTTGAATTAAGGATTGACCAGTGGAATTGGGAAGATGGTGATGATGTTAAGAGAGAATAAGGATTTGTAGTTATAAGACTCGATTTTATTTTATTTTATTTTAAAAATATATTGTATTGATTGTGCTATTATAGTTATCCCATTACCTGCCCCTTCATTCCCCTCCACCCTGCACACCCTCTCTCACCCCATCCCCCCCTTTTAGTTCATGATAAGACTCAATTTTAAAAAAGACTGTCTTTTTTAACTGTTGTAATCTCAGTGCTTAGCACAGTGATTGACCCACAGTAGACAGTCAGTAAATATTGAATGAATTAATTTGTGATTTATTCAGGAAGGTGGGAGGAAAAGATTTATGGTCTGGGTAAATCAATAGATGGTGCTGTTATCAAACAGAAAAACAGTCAACCAGAAGAGGAATGAAGAGTTGGTTCGGTTTATATTTAAGCTTTGAGGCTCTTTTGAGACAGTTGGACAGAGGTGTATGAGTTTAGAGCTTCAAAAGTGTTGGCATGCAAAGTTGGGTTGGAGAATCATCAGCCTATGTGGGAATGGATGGCATTGTCCAGGGAGAGCATAAGTGAGGAAAAAAAGAGTTAGTTTGAGACTCTGGGGAACACCAGGACATAGGGGTTGGTGAAGGAAAAGAATGAGGAAGCATATTCAAGGAGTTAGAGGAAAACCCAAGAGACAGCAGTATTCCCTCAGCCAAGGGAGTTTAGTTTTAAGGTCTGGGGTGTCTGATGCTACCAAGAGTTCTCAGAAAGAGTGAGTGTTCACTAGAATATTAGTTCTATGACAACAGGGGTTTTTCTCTGTTTTGATCACTACTGTATCCCCAGCACTTAGAACAATCTAGCACATAGCAAGTGCTCAGTAAATAACTGATGAATGAATAAATGAGTGAGTGAATGAATAGAAAAAAGTCTATTGGATTTAGTCACAGAACCGTAGGACCTTAGTTAAGGCATTTTCAGAGGAACGGTGGAAGGGTGCCCAATTATAGTAAACTGAGGAGTGGATAAGAAGTCAGGAAGTGGCTACAAAGATAGGATTTAGGATAGCCATCTCCATTTAGGATAGCCATTTAGGATAGCTATCATGTGCTAAGCACTTTACATGCATTAACTCTTAATCTTACCAACAACCCAGTAAGTAGGTACTACCATGATCCCCATTTTACAGATGAGGAAACTAGCTCAGAGAGGGAACATTATATGCCCAGGGTTTCACAGCTAGAACCAAGTTTTAAAACCAAGACTTTAGTCCAGATCTGCCTTAACTTTGTCAACACCTAACTGTTCAAGCTACATTTCCTCCAGAGTTTCTCTGTAAAAGGCAAGTGAGAGTGACTGGAAAAACATAGAGTTGAGACTTGCAAATATTTTAAAGCTGAAGGGAAAGAATCACCAGAGAGATTTCTGGTCAAGATGGTGCCATAGGTAAACAGAGTTCACCTCCTTGCACAACCACATCAAATTTACAAATAAAATATAGAACAACCATCACTCAGAACCATCAGAAATCAAGTTGAATGGAAGTCTGTTAAAGAAACCACATCCATCTGGACTGGTCAAGGGGATGGAGATGCAGAACAGGCTGGACCCACATCCACGCGTGGTGGATAAAAATTTGGGAGGAATGTCTCAGGAGTAAGGAGTTCCAGCCCCACACCAGGCCCCCCATCCTAGGGTTCTATGTTGGGAAGATAAGTCCTCATAATTTCTGGCTGCAAAAAACCAGATGGGATTGAGTTAGTAGAAAAAACTTGTGGAGTCCTAAGAAGTTCCTCTAAAAGAACCCACAAACAGACTTATTCAGACTCACTCCCTCTGAGCTCCAGCACTGGTGTAGCAGCTTAAAAGGCACCAGTAGCATACAGGGAGGAACTGAAGTGTCTGGCATCATGGCAAGAGCTGAGGGACAGCTTTCTCCCAGGCAGAAAGAAAGGCGGGTATAAGCTGTTGTCCTTTTTCTGAACCCTCTACCTACAGAGCCACAGAGCCAACAGGCAGGTACTGTATCTGAGACTCCATCAACCTGGCTAACACTGCCACACCCTGGAGATCCCCTGAGACTTTGTCCCACCCAACTTATAGACCCACCCAAACTGTTAATTGTGACTTTTCCATATGAATGCTGGTCTTGCAGTCTTCACAGCTTTCTAAATCCTATCAAACAAGCAACAGTGGCCCCAGGTCCAGCATTATCAGCAGCCAGCCTAGATTCACAGGTTGGCTTCACCTGGCAATCTCCAAGCCCATCTCATACTGGGTTTGCTATCTCATACTGCTTGATCACTCATGTAAGGTGGCCCCTGGGCAGAACACAGGTTGCGGCTGGCCTTGGCCGCACTACCCAAGAGAGCCCAGAGCCTGCGTACCCAGTGGACAGCTACAGACAACATCAGAGCACCACCATCGTGCCCCTGCACAGCTGATCCTCCACAGAGGGCAGAGGTTGGTGGTCTGTGGTCCCAGCCAGTCCTTGCAGCTGACTGACCTGGGTAAATACCTCCCATTGACCTGCCAACAGTAATCAAGGCTCAACTACAAGTGGAGGGTGTACTCAGCCCACATGCAGAGCTCACCTTGAGTACCCATCTTGAGTGGTAGGGGAGGCTGTGCCACTGGATCCTACAGGACAACTACTACATTAGACCATGCTACCAGGACAGAGTCATAGCAGCTCTACCTAATTCAAACAAACAAATAAACACAGGGAGGCTGCCAAAATGAGGAGACAAAGTAACATGGCCTAAATGAAAGAACAGCTCAAAACTCTAGAAAAAGAATTAAATGAAATAGAGATAAGCCATCTATCAGATGAAGAGTTCAGAACACTGGTTATGAGGATGCTCAAGGAACTTAGTGAGGACCTCAACAGCACAAGAAAGATCCAGTCAGAATGATACACTACTGAAATAAAAAACAATTTACAGAGAAACAACAGTAGAGTTGTTGAAACCAAGAATGAAACCAGTGATTTGAAACAAAGAAGCAAAAAACAACCAATCAGAACAAGAAGAAAAAAGAATCCAGAAAAATGAGGACAGTGTAAGCAGCCTCTGTGACAACTTCAAACATTTGCATCATAGTGGGGCTAGAAGGGAAAGGAAAGAGCAAGATATTGGAAATCTATTTGAAATATTAATGAAAGAAAACTTCCCTAATTTGGTGTAGGAAATAGACATGCAAGCCAGAAGCTCAGAGTCCCAAACAAGTTCAATGCAAAGAGGCCCACTCCAAGACACACCATAATTAAAATGCCAAAGGTTAAAGATAAAAAGAGAATCTTAAAAGCAGCAAGAGAAAAGCAGTTTGGTACCTACAGGGGAGTTCCCATAAGACTTTCAGCTTATATTTCAAAATAAACTTTTGCAGGCTAGAAGGGATTGGCAAGAAATATTTGAAGTCATCAGGGGAAGATGGCGGCGTTGTGGGGGGGAGTCCTGATCCCCTTCTCCATTGCTTGGGGGAGAATTTGGCCGATCTGAGGAGAGACAAAACAGGAAACCACCGATATCGCAACATTTATGAAAACAGGGCATCAGAAGTTGACCAGACATTGAATAAACAGACGGTAGGAGCACGTCTTCGGGAACAAAAGGGGCCTGTGCTAGGGGCAGAGAGCCGGCCGGCGCCCGTGGAGAGAGGGCCGGCGCCCGCGGAGACAGGGCCGGCGCCCGAGGGGAGCGGGCCAGCACTTCAGGGTCTGTCTCCGGGCACCCGGGAGAGCGGAGTCGCCGCCCCATCCCCATCCCCAGGCAGGGCTCGAGAAGCAGAGGCGTGGGAGCTGTGCGCACCCACAAACTTTACGGGGAGCAGTGAGTGTCTAGTCTGCCGGACCAAGGGAGGCCTTGCCGTGGGCGCCCGCGCCCCCAACCTGCGGAGTGTGTGGTTTTGGGGAAGACTGAGACCCCATGGCCGGCCGGGAGCAAGGGAAGTGTTTCCGGAGCTGAGGTGATTCGGAGAGGGCGCGCACCCTGCCAGGGTTGCTGACTTTCAAGCTGGGGAGCCCAGAAATTACACAGCGCTTTGCAGGTCCCCGGGACCCGCGGCAATGGGGGCAAAGGGAAATACGTGACCCCTCCCAAACCCCGGAGGGTCCATCGAGAAACCGGAAGAGAGACGGGGCTTCCCGAGAGCGTGGAGCCCACGAGGTGAAGTACGGGACTCCTCGCAGCCCCGGCCCGGCACCGTGACCCCGGAAGAGAGGCGGGTACTTCGCTGAGGTAGAGCCTGTGGTGGCGAAGCTGGGGGAGGGGCGCAACCCCTTGCCACCTCCGCAGCTTGTGCCCTGAGCCCAGACGGAGGCAGCAATCGTTTCTGGGACAAGCTGGTGGCCAGCCCTGACTCTGACTGAGTTCTGTTTCAGAAGGGTGAAGCGCATTCTTACTGCCTCTCAGCCTGCTTGAACTGGCAGGAACATTCCCACAAGAGATCACAAAAAAGAGTAGGGGGAACCTGTGAACACCAGGATACCCAAAAGAGGCTACACCACTGAATCTCACACATATTCTAACACAGAAGTTCACACCATAAACACAAGGAACCAGAACAGATCAAGTTAAGAAACAGAGGTTAACAAGAAGAGTCCCAGGAACAATAACAATGAGAAAACAAAGAAACAATCTGCAAATGAAGGGAAAGGAGGAAACCTCAGAAGGAATGCTAAATGAAATAGAGGCAACTCAACTATCAGATATTGAGTTCAAAACAATGATTATCAGGAAGTTCAACGAGCTCACAATGAGCTTCCAGAAACTACAGGGAAGCTACACTGAGCTCACTGCAAACTATATCAATATGAAAAAGGAAATAGAAACTATCAACAAGGGCCAAGAGGAAATGAAGAATACAATTTCTGAACTGAAGAACACAGTAGAAGGAATGAAAAGCAGGATTGATGAAGCAGAAGATCGATCAGCGAATTGGAGGACAAAGTAGAAAAAAACATCCAGAAAGAACAAGAAAAGGAAAAGAGGCTCAGAAAAAATGAAGAGGGATTAAGAGAAATGCAAGACAATATGAAACGTAATAATATCTGTATAATAGGGATTCCAGAAGGAGAAGAAGATGAGCAAGGGATAGAAAACCTACTTGAAAAAGTAATGAAGGAAAACTTCCCCAATTTGATGAGAGAAAAAGTCACACAAATCCAGGAAACACAAAGAGTTCCAATCAAGAGGAACCCAAAGAGGCCCACCTCAAGACACATCATAATTAAAATGGCAAAATTTCAAGA